>SAUE01000270.1:39317-61690 GCA_009724625.1 Deladenus siricidicola | reverse complement strand
CGGGCCTGATTAATACAAATCTTTGAAAAAAACACATTCATCGTAAAGCCCGTACCTCGTCGTGTGGCCGATGGAAGGACTGTAGTAGCGACAAATCGCACACCATCCAACTATGACCGCGCCATTTGTACTCGCCTTTGGCGTTGAGCGCGTTGTTTTGCGCCTCCATACTCTGTACAATCGTCGGCAAATCGCAGGCGCGAATAACTTGTTCACGCGGCTGACGCATAGACTCCAACAAATTCTCCGAGAACGCGTCGCCGAAATTCGGCCGTTCGCCGCCACCGCCGGCGCTAGCGCGTTCGTTGGACGAGGAGATGGGTGAGCAGAGCGCAGCCGCCGCCTGCGACAAAAATGATGTCTTAATGTCGAGACGTTGGTCGGATGTTTGCTATAAAAAATAAATTGTTTTAAAAATAAAAATGTAAAATAGAATACATTAGCAAATCATATATGTCGGAATTATTATTTTTTACAAGCTTAAAGGACCAAAATTTCGGCAAAAAAGTCCAGAGCAGAATGTTTAGCATTTTGAATAAATTTCGTAAATATAAATAGATTTGCGGGTAAATTTTGTAAATACATCAAAAAAGTCGCAAATATTCAACTAAAATTTCAAAATACCCTAAAAACGCCAATTATAGCATGCAATAACGCATTTAATATTAAAAAATATCTACATAATACATAAATGCAAATGCAAAAAAATATTCCATAAAAATTTACCTGTACTTGCTGTAGCCTTTTCGCGAAACTGTCAGCGCTAATTTGCCGCAATTTCTCGATCGTAGTTTCGTCAACGTATTTCTCGGCTCTGTCCAACAATTCCACGCTTAACGGCACCTTGCAAGTGACCATAAACTTGTAGTAGCACTTCATCGAACAGAACGCTACCTTTTTGTCCTTCTAAATTGTTTTTCCAAATATTCAAAATGTTTAATTCAAGTCAAATAAAAACAAATTCAAATCAGATAAAAAACGTAATTCGTATACCGTATCAAAATTACGATCAGCAAAATAAATAAAAAAACAAACATCCTCGGGCGGCGTCAGTCCCAGCCGACTCATCGTCTCCTCGATGGGTGTTGGCGTTCGCGCCGCGGAAATGAATTCCTCGCAATTTCGGCAGCGTTTAGCGCCCTCCTCCTCATTCACATTCGACGACAACGGCGGCGCCGGTGGCGGCGATGACGGATATCTGGTATCGGCGGACGAGGAAATATCCTCATTGATTTCCATTTTTATTTCGCGCCTCGCTTCACCCTCCGTCGTCGTCTCGGCGATCTCGCCGCACGGCGATTGAGGCGGCGTCTCGATTTCGACGTTGAAGGGCTCCTTTACGTTCAAAATCTTTTTGAGATCCTCCATGAGCTCTGTGGCGTTCGCAATTGAATCCGCATCCATCATAAGACTCACTTTAAACTCATTTTCATGTCGATTATTCTCCTCCTAAAATATATTGTATATAGAAAAGTGTTAAATTGAATAAAAATAAAAACTTATAAATGTATAAAATTTATTTTCAACTCCACTCTCGACGTTAATTTCTGTAGAAAATATATAGCGTTTACAGATTTGTGCAAATTGGCGTTCATTTTAAAACAAATGTTTTCATAGAACTTAATTTACCTTATAAAAGAAGCATCGATGCGGCTCGAGAGGCGGCTGCCTTTCCATGTGACACGGCCCCAACAACAAACATGACTTCTGAATACGCGAGCGCTCGCCCAAATTCTTCAGCGAAATATGTAAAAGGTCCGGCTCGGCGAACAGAAATTGTTTATTGTCGTCCGCTATTGTCGTCGTTTGTCCATCACCACCATTTAAATTTTCATCATCGTAGCTGAAAAATATCATTTTATTGTAAACATACGCGAGACACACAATGCTTAAAAAATATTTTCAGAAATATTTTTTAATTGCCACACTCAAAAATATCTGAGTATACCGCAAAGAGAAGCCAGAAAAAAGTTCGTGGGAAGGAGCGGCATAAAGGATAAGTGGGACTAACTTGTTATGCACATTAATCTAGAGGTCGCTCAATAACTTCCTAGGATAGCTGTTGCTCAAGCGTAACTTTTACATAATATGATTTTTTAAAATCTTTATATCCTTAAAAAGATCTCGACACGAACGATTTCCAAATCGTGGCAAGGTATTGCCAACTTAACATTTCTCGTTTAAATTTTTTCAAATTTTTCTTCAAATTTGCGTGACATTTGCATGTAAAAATTACCCAAATGCATGCAAAAATTACCCAAAAAGCAAAAAAAAAACTCGCAAAATAAAAATAGAAGCACTTACGAAATCAAACTGCACATATTTACGCCCGCGCAAATTTCGGCCATCGATTTCGGGTAGAGCGAATTTTCGTCGACGCCCCCGTCCACCTCAATTCGCTCGTAGTAGTCGGGCATGAAGGAGAGCGCATATTCGCCCAGTTCGCAGCCCTCGATGAACGGTTTACCTACAACCATCATCAAATGCAATTAGACCAAAAGCTATTTATTCATAAAAAATTATTTGAGCAAAATTAAAAAATATAGCAAATAAAAATAAAACTAAAAAATAAAATAAAAAGTTTCAATTGAATATTGACAAATAAATTAACAAAAAAAACATTTCACAAAATATGTACCTGGTCTATCCGGAAGATTTGTCATGTTTTGGTAGTAAAGAATATTCGTGTCAAACTCGTAGTACTGTGCCAAACTTCGCTTCGGGAATTGGGCCGCGTCAAGTTGCGCTTGCACTCGGCCGAGCATCATCTCGTATTCGTTGGGGTCGTTCGTGATTTGCTTTTTGAATTGTTGGCGTTTCTTTTTCATCCTCGGCGGCTCATCTAGAAAAATTTAAATTTTTTTTAACATTGTCTAGCAATTTTCTAATTAATAATTTTGTCTAAAAAAAACAAAACGGGCAAAAAGATTTTTTAATTAATGCGTTCCTCATTTCAATAAATTCGTTTTAGGAAAACATCGCCAAATCCAAAAATATTCTCACCAAGACTGGGCAAACTATTGCCAGAAAAACTGGCCGGGCTGCCGTCCGTCTGGAAGGTGGATTGCGCGTATAGAATACGTTTAATTGACGTCGCGTCACCGCGCTTGTCCGTGTTTAACACCACACAATTCAGAAGGCCGTCGAGTACGTCGTAGACGTCCCTTTCCAATTCGTTTTGCAAGGAGTTATAGGAAATATTCCCCAAAGTCGGCGAACGAAAGTCTTCTAATTGAATCTAAAATTTAATAAATTTCTTCCAAAAATAGCGCTATTCAAATAGTTTTTGAAAAATCTACTACCAAATATTCTGTTAGCTAAATATAAAAGCATACCTTCTTCCTCTTTCGACCGCGACCGGATTTTTGAGGCATAAGCACTCCCGTCGCTGACGTCGCCGTAGAATTTTTTGCCGCTTGATTCACCAGCGGAGACTCAGCACCACGTTCCAATTGCTTCGACGAATTCATCGCCAACTCGGTGGCCGGCACCTGCGCCTGAAATCGTTGTGTGTTCGTCATCGCGTTCTGCTGCGACATCTGGTGTTGATTGTGCTGGACGAATCTGCCACCGCCCTGTGATGGCGGCATCGGAAATTGCGGCTGCGGACCAATAGCAGCAGCGGACGGCGAATTCACCGCACCATTACTCGATGAAAACTGAGACGACATTTGCTGAATGATGTTCATGGGTGGCTGTTGCGCCATATTCTGCTGTTGATGATGATGCTGTTGGCGAACGACGAATGAGCTCGTCGATGAAATGTTGCATGTCGGCATCGGTCTGCCGCCCAAAAGACTCTGTTGATGAGTCATTTGATTCTGCAGTTGTGGGTTCATCGCAGCGTTTGGTGCCTGCGACACACCAGCCAACGCCGATGAGCCGTTCACCACGACGTTTACGCTCTCCGTCAAATGCATAGCGGCTATGGCGTTGTTGCCAGGCAAATTGTGGCGCACCTCAAACTCGTGCAAAATCACTGTTTGCTCCTTAAACTCCATCTTGCAGCGATCCGCCTGCTTCACGCGCGCCTGAATAGCGCGTTTCGTCTCGTCCGCTGAGTGCTGCAATTCTTGCGCTTCCGCGCTAAGCTTGTCGGATTGGTTTTGTTGGATTTGTTGCTGGAATGGATCGTTAGAGTCGAAATCGGGAGCATTTTCGCTATCGGCAATTCGTTGCTGATTTCGCTGAAGTTGACGATGCCTCGCTGTGAGACCTTTTTTTAGTTTCCGCAGTCTAACCAACTCCATGTCATGGCCCTGAATAAAAATAAATATAAAGATTTCAATTTTTTTCCAAAACGACCAAAATTGTAAAAATATACAAGATAACAATAAAAAAGTAACAAACAATTGTACACCTAAGCCAAAATTATAGATATACCTGTTGTTCCTTCTCCAACTCGCTCACTCTCCGCTTCAAGTGCATATGACGCTCGGCCAACGCCGGATCCATGCTCACTTGACGCTGTTGTTGGGTCATCAAAAATTGAGCTTGTTGTTGTTGCGCCATTTGCAGCTGATTTTGTTGTTGCTGATTAAACATCTGTTGTTGTTGATGTTGTTGTTTCAACATGGAAGTTACGACGGACTGAACGGTGGGCGCCGCTGTGTTTTGAGCGTTGCCGACGGGATTCTCGAACATTCCCGGCGAGACGTTGAAATTACCATTATTCACGTTTTTGTTTGAGCCTTCCATTCTCGAGAACATTCCGTTAGTCATTTGCGACTCGACGTTTTCCCTCACCATTGTCGGAACCTTGAACTTTTCGTCCGCATTATTTGGCATACCCGGTTCAGCAAAATTCTGTAAAAACAAAATTAACTTTTGTTAAATATTAATTCCAATTACATTTCTTGCATTGATCACTTCCAAAAACCAAAAGCCTTTATTGAGCGTAAGCTGTGCACAAAAAATAATAAACATACTTTTTGTTGCTGTTGTTGGAGAAGAACTTGCTTTATCGCCGTTACATTAGCACTGACTACGTCCGTGTTACTGCCAACCGGTTGTGTGGCCATATCAGCGATACATGCGGCCGCTGGCGCAGCTACCGCCTGCTGGCTGTTCATCACACCGGCTAATGGCGCGGCCGCTCCCACATTGCCGCTATTATTTTGCGCACCGGGAGGCGCGACACATTGTGCGCCAGCAATCGTCGACATCGCGTTGTTGTTGGGTCGGCGTGTTCGTCGGCGCGTCGTGACGCCACTGTTCGCGCGATTCTTCCGCGCCATGTCGACGTAAAGTTGGCGCTTTTCGGCGTCAAGAGCGCGCCACTCACGCGTTATTTGCTTCACGCGTTCGCTCCACGCCGGATATTTCGCCTTCAAATGCGGATGGCATAGATTGGAGTAGAGAACGGCGGCCTTTGTCGCCTTATCACCTAGTGGTTCGTCCTCTTCCCATCTTTCGGTAGCCTGATTTCCTTGGCTGACTCGCTCCACGGCACCAATTTCGCTGTGCTGAAATTAATAGATGTATAAAATTTAATAATAAATAAAAATATAGGAACAATTATAATATTGTATAAATCAAAATACGAAAAATTCGTGTAAAAAAGAGTTTCAAAATGTGTAATTAAATTCTGATATTAATAAATTTAAAACTTTGAAAACCCAAATATAATGTACATCGACTAATAAATTTAAAAAATCATTTTCCAATAAAAAATCATCAATATTAAAAATGAAATAATGAACGAAACGAACCTGACTATTCGAGCGTTGCACCACTCCGCTCACCGCCGCCCCGCAAGCGCCCACCGCCTATATTGCCCATGCTCAGCCGACTTTGCAGTTGTTGTTGGCGTTTGCGCTGATCGTCCTGCTCCATTTGCAGTTGGTGTTGAAGGGAGGAGGCGTTAATGCGGTGATTTGGCGGCGCAGACATGTTTTGCGCGTCACCGGACTCCATGTCGAAATGCGAGTCGCCGAGAGCGATCCCCGACGTAGATGGCGAACACATGCCAGTAATGATGCCGTTCGACTCCGTCGCCGAATAGCCATCTAAAGTGTCTGAAAATATCATAAAACATAAAAACCTAACTTTCATATTACGCAAAAAATCGATAGTAAAAAAATAAAAACAAGAAAAAAATGTATAATAGAATACCTGTTAAAGGCTCCTCCAACCCGTTCTCCTCAATGTCATCGTCATTGTCGGCGGCGCCGTTCATAATCTCGTTTAAGTCAATATCCATTTCCAACTCTACACCGCTAAAAATATCGCCGAGCATGTCCTGCTCCTGCTCATTGCGTAACGCCTCGGCGGACTGCTCGGACAGCTCCGAGCCCACCTTGACGAACGCCAGGTCGAGCGACGGCTTCTTGAACTCGCCGAGCACCGGCTCGTCCACCACCTGCTCCGCCAAGCTGCGGCTGTCCACGGCCGCGGAGCCGAAAAACTCGACCTAAGCAAAAATAGTCGTAACAATTTGCGATAATATGAATCATAATGTAAGAAAGACATAACTGCACAATAATTTGCATTATTATATACGGCAAAATATTTTATAAACTATTAAAAATCTCCTCAAATTTAACACAACAAATTTTAGTCCAAAAATTAAAAGAATAAAAAAAATACCTGAATTTCAGCAGGATATGCGTTCTCCAACTGCGGTTTTCGTGACTTTCGCGTTCGACGATTTTTCGGCTTTCCATCCTCGTCAACGTTGGGATTTGCGGGCGCAACTGCGCCGCCATCCTGCGACTGTTGTTGTTGGTGTTGTTCGTCGGCGATCATCGCCAACCGATGTCTGGGTATTTTAGAAACAAATCCACCGATGCCCAACCTCAGCGGACGACGGCCGGCGCCACGCCCACCGCCCAAACCACCGCCACGGGAACGTCCGCCGCCAAACATTGGCATACCACTGCCGCCGAATGCCACACTCGCGCAAATGTCTGTATCATCGGCTTCCAGCTCATCTAAAATCTCGAGCAATAATAAAAAAAACTATGTATTATAACTAATAATAATACATTCGATCTATTTTTCTTTCAAAAATTTTTTTGATTGTACATGATTCTTTCCAAAAAAATTTCATAGACGAAACCCTTCTGATGATCAAAAAAGTGAGAAGAAATCACCCCATCCCTTTGTGTACTAATAGTAAAATATAAATAATGGCAAAAATAAATACATATGTATATTAAAAATTATCAAGACGAAATAATTTATTCAATCGTATTTACATACCGTTATCGCACGATTGATTCCTGATAACATTAGCGAGTGAATCCTGGAAGGATCCGTTCATCACCGAGTTAGTACGGCGATTATTTTGAATATAATATGCGGAAGATTTATCGATCATAACGTTGTCCATGTTCACCGAATTATTGAGAACATCGTCTAAACAACAGGAAAAGGTTAAAAACATCTTAGAAAAAAAAGTTTATCAAATTCGCTTACGGTACGAAGTTAAAAACATCTTAGAAAAAAAAGTTTATCAAATTCGCTTACGGTACGAAGTGCTCAGCTGCGGTCTACAAAACGAACAACGGTAGGCATTTTCGGCCGCATTTTCCGCGGCATCTTCCGTCAATAAATGCTCGCATTTGGCGTGAAACCAACTAAAATACATTACATATATGTATAAAATATGTAAAATCCTGAAATTTTTTAACTTGAAATGAGGCAGGGAGCTTGCCCTAACATCCAGAAAACAATTTCTTTAGGATTGTCAAGTAAATCAAATGTAAAATTGAAATTCTTTGGTCTTGTCCCCATCCGCAAAATTTTTTTGTATAATTTTTGTTGTCCCCCCCCCCCGCTCCATTCCGAGATGCGTCATCGAGGACAAAATCAAAGCAAAAACCAAAAATAAAAAATAAATCCTTTACAGTGCAAAATTTAAAAAATACCGAATACAGCGTTGACATTTGATTAAGAGTTCGCCGGATTCGTACAACTTTGAACATTTCAAACACTTCCTCAACGAATAGCACGTCTCGCAAAGGCCCTCAAAACGCTGTAAGTCCAAACTCGACTGAACTTTTCGGTTACACCGACAACACATCGCGCACCTAGAAATTCATTTTTTGACAATTTCGCAACCATAACTTATTCAAATTTTTGAAATTATCTTTAAAATTTCATCATTGAGCATTGCTGCACAAAAAATATGTAAATAAATATGTACATTTAAAAATATATATTTACAAAATGTGAGAAAAATAAATTTATTATATATTTATTAATCAATTTTCCTATAAATAAAATTAATATTTGCAAAAAATAATTATACCATTTACAGCGCCACGATCCATGCGGGATCCTCTCCAGCGGCGGATCGAGACAATATATATGAAAAGAAACGTCGCACTCATCGCATAGCAAAAGATTAGACTCGTCCTTACCATCGCCACATCCCTCGCATACCGTACAGTCCAAGCACCGCCAACCGCGCTTTAACACCGCGAAATTCAGCTAAATCATCCAATGTGTTTGACGTTTCAATTTCGGAGAAATTGCGTAAAAATACATTTAAGAAATTTTTCATTTGCGACAAGTTATCGATTTTAATATAAATTAAATTAATCTTCCAACCTTGTCATGAACACCGACGCAAAATGTGTGATAACTTTGCGCACAACTCGCACACGTCACCATTGTGCCTTCGACGTCCTTGCCCACACTTCCGCAAATCAGGCAAAGCGAAATCGCGTTCATGAAATTGTCGGCGGCGTTCGTCACCACCGCCGTGCGAATATAGTCGTTTTCGTCGGCGGGCGTCTCCGACTTTTTTGCGAAATTTCGCACCCCACAAGTTCCAGCGCCGCCGCCGCCGTCAGTGGTGGTGGTCACCGTCGATTCGGCGGTGTTCTCGTGCTCGGTTTCGCGTCTCGACATCGAGCTCAACGAGTTATTGGACGAGGACGAGAATATGTATTGTGAGACTCTAAACAACTTCCAAAATAAAGTCCAGTAAAAAGTAGAAAAATACAACGAATTGCTACTTTTTAAATTATAACGTAAAACATGTATATTGAAAATGCTATCAAAAATGTAAACTAATTTATTATAAACAAAACGTCAACTTAATGCTAAAAACAATCCCTACCGTCCGCCGCCTCGCCGACCACGACCGCCGCCTCCGCCCTTGCCCTTGTTGCCAGAGCCGCGCGTGCGTCGCACGCGCTCGCCGCCGCCGCTGCTAGCGCGTTCGACGTCCGCATCAATGTAGCCGCCGATGTGCGCGTAGGAAGTGGTGGGCGGCGCGCCGCCCGAACGCGTTCGCATCGACGTGGACTGACGCATAGTGTTGTTTACCGGCTTCTTTTTGCCATTTCGACCGCCGCGTGTGCCTTTTCCTGGAGTTTGGCCATCACTCCTTTTCATTCTAAAGCCGCGTCGTTTACATTAGTACATACATATATAAATTAGAAAAATGTTGTAAAAAATTAATTAAATTTAAAATAATAAAACAAAACTCTAATATAAAAAATTTAATAAAAATATTTAAATTTAAATTTAAAATTTATACAAATTGCGACAAACAAAATAGAAAAATATGTATCAGTTATTTAAAATAAAAATAATTTAAAAACTGTCCCTTTCGAAGTTATATTTTAATATATTCAAAATAACCAAACATAAAATTTTGGTTTAAAAAAAAACTCACGACGGAGGCTTGTACTCGTCCGTGTCGCTCGCCTGACCCTCACTGCCGTTATTGTTGTGGAGCGTGGGCGAGTCGCCGCGAAAGCTCTCGCCGCTCTTCTCCGACGTGGGCGCCGGCGACGAAATGGCGAAAAAATCGGCGGCATTACTATCGCTGGCGTGACGGTGGATTTGAAGTTGAGTGTGCGCAGCAGAACCCATAAAGGGATCCTCGTCCAAGAGTACGCTCGACGAACCGGCAGTCACATGGGCGCTAGGGGGACTTGCGTCGCGCGCACTACCAGCCGAGGAGCACGCAAAAACCTACAAAAAAATCACAACAATGTATATATTCAAAAAATTACTAAACGATCCAATAATCAATCGAAAATTTATTAAAATATATTTGAAAGTTTATTGCATTGATTATTGCAAATTCTGTAAATGATTATTGCAAATTCTATAAATAACCTTACAAAATTGGCAAAAAAAATCAAAATTTGAATCCGTAAAGTATAAAATTACTGCACTAAGATATCTCACTTTATTTCAAGAATTTAATTTCAAAAAATTATAAATAAAGTTCAAACCTTGCCGACTCCGCTACCAGCGTCGGTCAGCGTTGACGCGCGCAAACTTCGTGTCGCATGCCTTCGTTGTGGGACCGGCGACGATCGCGCCCCAATACCGTACTCAATCTCGTCCTCGTCTTCCTCCTCCTCGATGGCCACGCACGGCATGACGGCGTCGTTCGCTTCGCCGTCTACGAGCGATTTTTCGCGGCAAGACACACACGTGAATAGATTGTCCGACGAGCCAGCCGCCGGATCACAAGCGATGTGAATGTGTCTATAAAAAGCTTAGAGTAAGCAAGAAGTACACACAGCTTGAACCAAATAAAGTTAATATATCAATTCAAACAACGCAGCGCAAAACATAAAAAATTGAATAACACCAAAAACTTACAATTTACTAAATACCAAAAAATATCATTCCTTCAACTTATTTTTACGCATATCGCCAAAAGTTAAAAGTAAAAAATAATAAAAATAAAATATAAGCAACAATTAATTATAAGCAACAAGAAATTATCATACAGGACAAATATAAAATCCACAAAAAAATATAAATTATTTTGTTGGCACTTTTTCAAATATAAAATCATCAAAAACTGACTAAAAAGGTGCCAATTCAAAAATCAAATCAAATAATGTTTGAAAATTTTTTTCAAATGAAATGTCATTTTTGATGTCCTATGTACATATATATTATTTACGGACACAATTAATCATCTTTCAGCTATTTTATATTTTCCGGACCTTGGCTCATTTTAAATTAGAAATTTTGAAAAAAACCAATTTTGCCACAACAATTAAAAATTGAAAGTCTTCTGCTCTCTCTTATTAAATCTGCTCATTCCTACTTACTATATCAAATTCTGTTCTCGTGTACCTATCAAATTCTGTTCTCGTGCTTTCTCAACATTTCCGGTTTTGACGAGACGTGTTAACGGCGTATAACAAATTACAATAAACAATATATTTTAATAATAAAATGCTTAAAAAAGCAATTCCAAAAAACAAAAAAAAAACAACATTCCCAAAGAAAATCTACACATATGTCAAATATATGTAAAAGGTTAACAAAACTCAACAAACAAAAATAAAAAAATTAAAATTTTTAAAGTTGTTTGAAAAAGCCAACTTTTTGCACGAAGTGCACGACTTTGCGTCGAGAACGGTTCGAATTGCGCGATGGCAATTTATACAAGTGTTCACGTGCATTCCCCTCGAAACGCTTTTTGCACGCGATGGAGAAGTTTCGCGTTGAGAGACGACTGAAATTTTTTATCGGGCGGTGAGTTGCGCCGTTAGCAAATTTGCCGAGAATTTTTTTCGAAGCGGAATTTCCATCCGCTGGCAAAAGTGAAAAGTCACTTAATTCCCTCCGACTCTAAACGCGTTTCTCAAAAAAAAAAGACTAGGCATATGGAATTGTTTTAGGAGTACTTGCAAAAACAATTGAATTTTATTGTATTTTTGATGCAAAAACTTAGAGAAAATTTCTTTAAAAAATATTAATTTTATGACATACGACGACAGAAGGCGTAAAGACGATTTGGCGTCTCTTTTGCGGGGCGTAAATTTTTTACAATCGAAATTTTTTAAAGTCGAAATTCGACTGTAATAGTAGTAAGAATGCTGTGCTGAATTCCAAGGATTTTTACGTGAAAAATCGTCGTTTACCAGTGCACGAAAATTGCTCATTTCATACACAGCGTGACAATTGCGTAGAAATTCATTGTAGTTGGACAATTAGAAAGTTTTTAATTTTTGGTTTTCGCTAAAAACAATTTTCATTAAATTTCCTCTTCTCGTATTTATCGCTAAAAAGTCTGCAAACGGCAAAAACACTGCAAAAATCAATCGAATAACACGATACTACAAAATTGAAATTTGGCGAAAAAATAAACTTTTGATTTGTAGAGGGGAGCTGTGAAATTTTGAAAAATTCCCGTTGACCCCCGCGGCAAAATTCCAAAATTTGCGAAAAATATTGAAAAGTATATTGATTGGTGAAGCTAATTTCAAGGCATTTGAACATCAAAATATCGTATTTTCGCGCCAATTCAAAATTAAATATTGCATTAATTCCAAAAAAAGCAAAACACCACACATTTCACATAAAAAACTCCAACAAAAAACAAATTAAAAATTCAAGAATGAAAAATAGAAAAATGTTGTATTACCCCTCGATCCAATTGTATCCGAGACGCCACAAATTCAGACCCAGTCAGGCACGATTTGAAAAAATGCGATTCTAAGAAAATGAATAATTTTTCTTCAAAATTTCTTTCTCGTTAAAAATGTTCGCTAATTCTATTTCGAATCCGGCAATGTCGCAAAAAATTTATTTTTCAGGCTAGAAAACTAAAAAGTGAGTAAAAAATTGAATTTTTATTCATCAAAAATATGTATATATATAATAATAAATATGACGAGGAAAAAATAACAAAAATTAATGTACGTTCATTTGAAACAATTCTCGAGATTGTTGGGATTTTAGTAAAGCAAAACATTTATTCAAAATGACGGTAAATTTTGAACAGTTAATTCAAGAAGAAAAAAGAAAAAAACAATATGCATAACATAACTTTATTTATTGAGCATTAGAAAGTTTTAAGAGTAATGCAACACCGATGGACCCGACGGAAAGTTAAGTGAAAAACTTTCGATAACGCTAAGAGAAATTTTTCTCCGAAATCTAAAAATTCCAGATAAATGATGGCGCGTTGCAAGACCATTCTTCATAAGTTCAGAGTCCAATTTTGAGATTCAAAAAAATTGCGCTAAATTTGTAGAATTAGCCTTAAAAAAAGTTCCACTACTGAGATTTTCAGCACATTTTTAAAGTACAAGACACACACATATTACACTTCAAATCACTCTGAATTCAGCAACGAAAAAATCTTCTTCCTGAGATCATTGCGCTGTTCCGCCGGCGCGGCGCGCAACACCGACGCCACGTACTCGCCGAACGACGACTCCGCGTCGCGCGCCAAAATCACCTGCGTAGTGCGCGCCAGGTTGTCGGCACTCGCGCGCAGCGCGTCAATCACCGTTTCCGGTTCGGCGCCGACGTTACTCGCGCGCTTCGCGGGAGATGGGGACGCGTTCTGGAGCGCCGACGTAAAACGCTTTCGCTTGGCCGCCGAACGCGAAGAACTATTCTTTAGAGTGGCAGCCGTTTCTAAAAATCGTAAACATTTTAGAAAAAATTGATTCACAAAATATTCAAAAATATTTCCCAAAAAATTAATGAAATTTTTTGGAACCCTTTTCGGAATTCAATTTTTTTAAATATTCTCGTTATTATAAAACTTCTAAAAAAACATTTCTTCTCCACAAGTACCTCGTCCCCATTTTCCTCAAGCATTCCGTTTTAATATTTTTATTAAAATATACCAAATTTTTACTTACCAATTTTCATTTTCGCCGGTGACTTTCGCAGGTGCGGAGCGCGCAACGTTTTCCCCAACACGCGCTTCCCGTACGTCTTGAGATAGTCGTTCGTGAAAGTGTCGACGCCGTTTGACGCCGCATGCGCGCTGTCGTTTTCCGTCAGCGCGGCGTCAACGCCAGAGGCGGCAGCGGCCGCCGCTGCCTGGCCCACGAACGCCGAGTAGTCAAATTCGCGTGCGGTGCTCGTCAGCGGTTGCTCCAACGTCCCGGCGTCCGTCGTCTCCGTGGCGTCATTGTGATTATTTATATTGATGGGTTCACTCAGAAACAACGCGGCCGGATCTTTGATACTAAAAACAAAAGTCATAATTGTGCAATTAATTTCTAATATTTATGCGAAAATTTTAATAAGAACATATTTAAAACAAGATTTAGCAAAAACTATTCAACAAAACTTCTGCAAAAATCTCTATCGAAATGGTTTGAACCGCAACCCTACTTACCCCGAGTCTCGTATTGCCTTCAGCAATAAGCTGTTGCTGATGTTCTCAGTCGAACATTCGTCGAAATTCTCCTCAAAGCTATTGGCGTCCAAATTCAAAGCGAACGAATCATCGTTATTACCATTACAATTACCGTACGCCATGCCGTCATCGAATTCAATTTTTAGATCGTCGCCGTTCGCCAACATTAATTGTTTTTCCTTGGTGAGTCCATTTTTCGGGTATTTCTGACGTCTAAAATTAGTTCTAAATAGATTTCTAAACGTCATTCCATTTAAAATTCCATCAAACTTGTTTCCACAAAAACAAAACTATGAATAAAAATTTACTGTTTTTCAACGTATTCGTCGAGAAAATCCATCCTATCGTACAACGGCCAATATTTCCTGTTAGGATCACATTTGTTCAACATTCGACGCTTTCGCTCTTTAATGTAGCGGTCCCGCAACGCCTTCCATCGGATGCGACATTCGTGAGCTGAAAACTATTTCAATTAATCACTATTCAATTTAAAATCACTATAAAAATTTTAAATTAATCACTAGATACATAAATAAATAGATAAATCTTTGTCCATTACGATTTATGTATCACTGCTGAACAAATTTTATTCTTATCGATAAAAAACTTTTTTTATCGATAATACTTCGATAAAGTAGTTTCCGATAAAAAATACTTTATCGAAAACATAGTTGGGTACTAAATTGTAGTAAAAAATTGCTTTGCCAGCAAAAATATTCCCAAAAAGTCGTGTGCGCGGGTTCAAATTCTGCCAAACATGAAATATTTTCCGATGAAAAATAAATTCCGAAAATCCAAAAAGGTTAGAGAGTTAAAGGTCTAGAGAGATTGAGAAGTTTGAAGCGTATTTATGAGCTTAGCGTGGTATTCTTGTGCGCACGGCACAAAATTACCAATTCAAAAAACTTACGCATCGCACTACACTTCTCCGCAATAAAGCGCCAGCATTCGTTGGTCGGCCCGGTAGCCTTATAGTTCGGATTATCGCAATCGTAGAGTGGTTTGCACTGCTCATACGCGTCAATAAGATCGTTGTTGAACTGTCCGGTACTAGTCATGGAAGCGTTAGCCATTTTATTCTAAAATTTATTTTTTAGTTAAAGTTAAAAATTGACTTATTGGCGCTTTCCGTAGAAATAAAATAAAAGTAATACAAACAATATAGCAATCAAATGTCCCAAAAAATTTAACAATAAATCAAATTATTCAACTTAAATTTTAATGGTATACTCTAGCGTAGCAAGTCCTGAAAGTGGAAAAAATCCCACATAAAGTTTTTCAATTCTTCATATTTCTCAGGCAAAACTTGAGATTTCGGCAATTTCCTCCCATGTTTTTCGTTGTTGCGCTCCCTTAGTACGAAATTTTTTGGTTGTGCTAGTGGGTAGACAGCACTTTTTTGTCGCTAAATCATCCAATTGATTTTTGGAAATATTTCGCACTTTGCTTTAACAAAAAATAACAAATTCTGTGGTAAATTTCTCATTTTCGGAGCACATCCAACGACCAAAACAAAAAAAATGTGCAAAAATATGGCGTTGAGTTGGGGTGGGAAAGCGATCGAAAACGGGGCGAAAAATTACTGCGCTATAGTGAATGCGCTAATAAACAAATGTGGACGGAGTCACCGCTTTATTTTTTCCGAGCAGCGCTGGCTGAAGAGAAAGTTTCAGCATAGCGTTTGTTTTCGTTGGTCGCTGTTGTGGCGCGACAAACAAAAAATTTCCCCGCTGCTTTTTGGTTCTCCTATCACCACCACCATTATTGCATTTGGCTGCTGCCGATGATTCGCGCTTTTGCTGCGCCTAATTCTTTCCTTTTTCCATCCCGTTTTTTCCTCGTGCACAAAGAAAACAAAGAAAAGACGAAAAGAAAGAGAAATGAAGCGATAGAAAAATCAAACAAACAAAAAAGATGATGGCGCAAACGCGATGAAAAGAAGGCAGTAGAAAGAGGGAAAAATAAAAAGGCGAAAAATTTATATTACACAAAAAATTGGGAGAAACGCGACGCGTCCACACGAAGACGCTCAAAATGCAGCGAAAATGTTTGGGGGCGAAAGCACAGCAACGACAACAGCAGCCGCATCAAAAATGCATTTTGTCGTTGAGCGTTTTTGCGTAGTGCATCATCAACGATTTTTGCGGCGATGGGCGGAGATGAAAGGACGCATTTTGAATGGGGAAATGAGCCGGGCGAATAATTTTTTACTGCTGCGAATCAATTTTGCGGTGGGAAACGCACACATTTTGCGCTATCGCCACATAAACACGACGGAAAGTGAGCGATGGAAGAGTAAAGCAGTCAGTCATCCATCAACACGAAAAACGCTGGCTGAAGGCCATAACGCGCTGGAAATTCAGGGGGAAATTTGATCTGATTGAGTAGTTGTTGAGCGTAGGTTATGATTGTGCGGCCGTCAGCTGATTTATTTTTGTTAAAGTTGGACTTGTAAATAATATGTATAAATTTTTGGCAGACATTCAGTGCCAACCTGAAATAGTGGCAAAACATTTAGATTGAGAACAATAATCGAAATGAGCAAAATATCTCATGATTATTTACACAAAAAGGTTTCGCGACGATGGGCACCAAATACAATAAAAATAAATAAAAAAAGAAATTCGAAAAATACAATAAAACATGCAGATAAAATTTAAAAAAACCTTCGCCATAGCCGTCGAATCGGTCAACATATGACAGCCCGTCGTATCGACAACCACGTCCCCCTTTTCGAGCATTTGTCCGATTAATTCGATGTGTTTCGCAATATTCGCCGGAATTTGTTGTAATTTGCTGACGCACTCAGCCGCTCTTTCGATATTCTCCATCTATAATACGGCCAATTTTGGGGGATTTTGAGGAACCAAGCTTATCTTTGTGTTAGCTTCCAAAAAAAGCTGAAATATTTTAAAGCAAAATAATTTCTTAAAATAAAAACTAATTGTACATATATTTGGACATGATACATACTCTTCGGCAAGGCCCACTTTTTTTTATAGAAGAGAGACTCTATAGGAAGACAACTACACAACATTTTCAAGAGATTCCATGAAAATTTCAATTTTTATAAAAAAAAATGCAAAACAATTTCTCCGCGGAAGAATGACAAGGAGAAATTCCCTCTTCCCCCCGACGCCGCCACCAGTAATGTTAAATAATGAAGACCACGTTGCTGGATATTTTGAAGACGGATATCTAAAGTAGGCATCTCCCCACCCCCCCCCCTCATAAGGGGGGGGGGGCTCATCTTTAAGTCCGCTCCTAACTACGAATATGCACCCCTCTTCAAATTCGAAAAATGGCGCGCTCCACACTAGTTCATAAATAGATTTTAAAAAATTCCCTTTCGATCAAAAAGTTTTTAAACATAAAATATAATTAAAATACACATAAGGTATATATACAAGTAAAATAAAACGTAAAAATTAAAACTCAACTTGAATTTTTAAATATTTTATAAAACAAATATTAACAATTTGAAAAGGAATAAAAAATAAATGGAAAAACAAGAGAAATGGGGAGATCAAAATATTTACATTGATTACTTCGACTTACTAGCCGAGGGACAAATCTCGCGGTTCAAACACTCCCCACACTTCGGCCGAACGGGTTGACAAATTTGTTGGCCAAAGCCCACCAGTAGTTTGTTGATGGAGCTCCAATGTTGCCTGGAAAATTTAAAATAATTCTTGACCCGTACACATTACCACGACAAATCTTCATTTAAAAACATTTGCTTCTTCTGTGATAATTTGAAGTTTTAACCCGTAAAATAATTTTATATACTCAGATTAAAAATTTATTAAAAAATTATTTTAAAAGTTGTTTATTCTGGGCATAAAAGTTGACGTAAAAATGATAACGATAAGCCAGTTTTTCGCTCATTTAAATAGACGGAGAAGCATGTTTTCATTGAAACTTTTTGCGATTTTCATGTAAATCAAAAACAAAAAAAATAATTTTTACACCCTACTCCCAATTAGCTAAAATTAGGGGCACTTTTTCGCTTTCCCCCACCTCGAAATACCAAATATGTCATTAAACCCATCCAATAAAAGTCATTTGCTGACAATAGAGCGCATAGATTCACACGCTGCAAAAAGCTTTCAGACCGAGAAACAAATCACCTCGGGAGAATCTGCTTGAGTTTCTCCTCCGTCACGTTCGGCGTCTTCGTCCGCACCCATCCCAGACGATTCGCGATCCGATGCACGTGCGTGTCAACGCCAATGCCCTCCGATTTATTGAAGGCGATCTGAAGCGCCAAGTGACCCATTTTGGGACCGACGCCCGGCAGTGCGGTAAGGCCTTGAATGGTGTCGGGAATGTCGGAATCGAATTTATCCTTGAGAATTGCCGCAGTACGCTTTAGATATTCAGCCTTACGCTAAAATATACCTGTTATAAAAACAAATTTCCCAACATTAAAAATTTTTTTTAAATAGAACATTTAAAAATTCCAAAACCTCATGAAACACAGGCTAACCTTATAAAACCCGACTGGACATAGAAGAACTGACAGTTCGTCTTGCGGAATTTCCATTATTCTATCGACAGTACAACCGCCAATTTTTAATCTCTAAATCACAATACTTAAAGCGAAAGAGTAAGTTCGCACAAAATCAATGTCAAGATGCCAAAATCAAGAAATTTCTTGCACGCTGGTATAAACTTTCAAACGCTCATATCTTGGCTTTCAAGCGTCGGGTGACAAAACTTTTTCGCAGTGACAACCCCGACCGAAGACCGAAAAGGTCCTCCAATTTTCAAAAAGTGCCACAACTCGGTAACGAATAAATTTTGAGCTCATTCATTCTCATAAAAAAACAAACCTGCATGGCAGCGGCCGTCACTTGATCTTTGGTCTGACTTGAAAGCATAAGTGCCACCAAAATTTGAAAGCGATATGTCTTAAATTGGATTTTATAAAAGCCATCATATTGATTAGTCTTAAATAACGAAACAAACTTTTCCGTTTTAATGAAAGTCATCCTAATTATACTCGTCAGAAATCCCTTCCCAATTGCGGGTGGAAACACGCAATCGCAAATAGGAAAGCAAATTTTGGTTCTTACCGGTTATCGGACCCCCAAAAGAAAATTTTTTTGATAATGTTTTTTTAGGTTTTCTGGCACGGGGAATTCGAATTTAATAATATTTCGGGGGAATTCGAATTAATAAAAAAAATAAAAAAAATCCGATAACCGGTAAGAACCCAAATTTTGAGTGTAGGGGTGACTCAAACAGTTTTCCCGAAAAGTCATATTTTTATTTACTCGAAAGCATACATTTTTGACAAGGGACGAGATGAAGAAAACCGTAAAAAATACCTTTGGCTCTGCTGTAGAATCCGCCAACATATGACAGCCCATTGTGTCCACGGGAGCGTCCCCTTTTTCGCGCATTTGTCCGATTAATTCGATGTGTTTCGCAATATTCGCCGGAATTTGTTGTAATTTGCTGACACATTTAGCCGCTTCTTCGATGTCTTCCGCCATTTTTTTCTGAAAAACTCTTTTCAAAGTCCCAGAAAGCATTCTTCAATTACTCCTGAACATTTTTAAATTCGATTTTGGAAACTATGTCGAAGTCATACCCGCATTGGGCATTCCAGTTCCGAATATGATATACCCAAAATTCAAACTGAAAATTTTAAATAAGAAAATTTTGCAGTTCCAGAAAATTTTTGAAAAGTCCGTTTTTTTGCTTGACGTTATGCATTTATTTTATTTTTTTGAAGAAGTTCTCCCGAAAAATTCCTGACATTTTAAACATTCTATTTTCACATTCAGTGGTATAAAAAACGTTTTTTTTGCTCATTTTTTAGACGTTTATGATTTTCTTGACCAAAATATAAAAAAAAATGATTTTTCATTTACGAGAAAATAATTTTTCGCTACGATTCCCTGAATAAAATTAAGCCGCATACAGAAATCTGATTTCATATTTAGATTCTGCGAATAAAATTTTGGGTATAAATAAAGTTTACCACCAGAATCCATATAGCCTCAAAATTGTATTGTGGTGGTCCACAAAGCATTNCGTAAACGCTCATTTGACTGGTGAGGGTGGCGTAGTACTCTGTACATATTTTTATCGTGTGATGGTAATGTTCCTCAAAACGCGAAAATTGAAATCTTAAATGAGAGTGGTTGTGGTTGTCTGAAGTGTGCGACTCCTCTAAAAATTGGTGAACATAGCGACAGGTATTCTTCCTTTTGTTTTTGTAGTTGTTAAGCCAAAAATTGTATTAACTTTCAGTATCAATTATATGGGATGAAATTAGAAAACGTAGTTCACTGCATCTTTCCGAATCTTCTTTTCATTATATGCTTAGAAATAGCCGAAAAATTAGTTTAGGGTGGTGCGTCGAAACTCGATTCTTTCCTTAATACCATTTGCGGTTTGGCAAGGTAGGGGGGAGGGAAAAGTATTGGGGAGTTAAAATCCAATTGATTTAGAAAGTGTTCAGTATACCCCTTTAGAAAATTTAACATATTTTCAATGTTATATTTTTCAATTTACTGTTTTCCGCGCTTCCAATCAGCTAGCACTACACTCTAAAACCATTTTCAGAACACTAAACACAAGAAAACATCAAATAAAAGTTCTGGTGGTAAAATTTATTTGCTCCCTATTTTGGTGGCATGACAGTTTGTTAAACATTCTAAATGAGAAAATCCTTACACCCCCGTTACCGGAACAGGACGTTTTGCCGCCATAATTCTAAATTTATCCCAGCGCATTTTATTACCCAAATTTTCTATTTGTAAACGGTTTCACTTTTACAACCCGAACAAGTAGGCAACTCACCAGGGCTACTTGCTAAGGCTATGCGGAGCTTTGAGCCTTAGGCTTAGTCCCTCACCACCCGACCCAGTAGGCTATTTAATTTATTTTCTGAAAGCAGAATGGGAAATAATCAAAAATCCGAACTAATATCAAATATGGTAACAAAACATCCCAGCGACAAACGGCGGCGACAAAACGTACCGTACCGCCCGTTACATATCTGAAATCGTCATATATCACATATATCTTCAGCCTCATAAGCAAAACATATACATATTGCAAAAATTAACACAGTACAACAGACCAATTTTTTAAACCTGGGCAAAAGTCTAATTTATTATAATATCACGCATACAAATAGGTTAAAAACACTTATTTACATATACAAATGTGTTATTTTAGTTAAATAAATATTATTGCACATTGAAAACTTGCTCGCTTAAACCGATTAACGGGTTTTGATGCCCACGAAATTCTCTACAAGATAACATAAATCATTTTTATAAAAATTGTTATATAAAGTGAAAAAATTAGTTGGAAAGCAAATGACCTATTTTAATGAAAATATTTTGTCCGCAACTGTATATACAGAATTCCATTATTCTTTTTCGTAGTTGTGGAGGGCCACCACAAAACGGTGTAATCAGTGGCGACGATATTTAGACCTAACTTTACCCGTTGAACGACGAAGTGAAGTTGAAGTACAATTCAAGTTACTAGTTCAACTTTTATTAAATTTAGCCCAAAAATGCTGACTTTCTGGTGAAAAAAAATTCTAAAGTTTAAATTGAACATGCAATTTGAACAATTTTTTGCAATTTGAACGTCCTTTTTCAAAGGACAGAATCTGAGCTGCTTTCTTCGTGCTTAAAAATGAGTTTTCTTCTCTAACCTACGATTAAACCGATCTAATTTTCGTAAAAGTATAAAATATTAAAAAAATAAACCGTCGCTAGCAGACTTAAATCGATTCTTAAAACATCCAGTACCGCCATGTCCAGGTCCCTACAAAAAGTTACATCTATTATACTCTCTAAACACAAACTTCAAAAAATAAATAAAAACTTCTCAATTCATTAAACTTAAATCTTTTGATAATTTAACTAATTAATAAATTAACTAATTAGAAATATTAAATTCGTGCCTAATTATATCTACAATCAAAATGCAAATTTTGGATCAACCCAATGTTAAAAATAAAGAAATGCTAAAGATAAAATAACATATCGCCTTACAACGCTCGGTCGACGAGTGTTGAACCTGAAAAATAATCAAATAATGTATAAAAGTCTTCACATAGTGAAAGCAGTGATGTTGAAAAGATGTTTGGCAATTTTCATTGCCCAAAAAATATGAAAGCGAATTTCCAAACTACACATACCGCTTCTCGAGAAGGAGTTCTTCTAGACCAGGGCTGTGACTTGAATCATTTTTTGAATCATGAATCACTGCTTGAATCATGATTCACGTGAGTCACTGACTC
>SAUE01000270.1:24706-37679 GCA_009724625.1 Deladenus siricidicola | reverse complement strand
TGTAAATCAATGAGCTTTCTGAAAGCTGTTCAAAAATGGTCTTATTTCCATTTTACGACTATTTTAGAGTAATTTATGGTCATTTTCGGGGTGGCGAACCAAATTTTTCGCGGGGGGTCACACCGAGCTATGGTTCGGAGTACGACTTCGGACCCTTTTTTGGGTTCGAATTCGGGTTCGAAAAAATTTTATGACAAAAGTTCAAGTTCGACGCTTGAAAAATTTCGGGGTTCGAGTTCGGGTTCGAATCAAAATTTTGGGTTCGTAAATTCGAACATTTATTATTAATATTTCAGGGCCAATTTAATTGTTCAAGACAATGCAAAATTTCAATTGTATGACTATATAAACTATGTATGTATGTATATATTGAATTATTTGTAATATAAAAGTAAATCTATGCAACGAAGCTCTTAAATTACTTGGTTATACATAACCGCGTCGGAGAATTGAGGCTCGACGTGGTCTAATAAACCTCCAAAAAAGAAATAGGATGTTTACTTTTTCTACTCTTTTATTAGATGAAAATGAGAAATCCGCTCAATCCCCCTTGAGATTGATGATATCGCTGAGTCTGAGTCGGCGACGCTGATCGTGGCCGTGGTAGCATTTTTATACATATTTGAATTTTTCAAATTTGCACAATGAAAATTGTATTTTTCGGCAAGACGTTGAGTTGAGCAAGACGGCCGCGGCCGATTTATTTGCCAGTTTACTAATTTGGCTATTTACGGGAAGGTCGGTGGCGATGAAAGTGCTTAGACGATTATGGAGGAAATTCTCAAAATTTTGGAATAATATCACGGACTTTGTTCACATGAAGTGGCTCGATGGTTTAGGACCTTTCTACGAGGATGAGGTAATTTCCTTTGTTGATAAGAGGGGTCGTCAGGTGAGTTAGAACAAGTGTTCCCGCCAAATTATAATCGCTAAATAAAAAAAATTGACGAATGTGGGAAAAATTGGCGAACGTGGGACCATGACGGGTTGGTACTTATTTACTTTGTCCCCCCCCTGATTTTTTTTCGAATTTTGCCTTGAAAAATGTTGTCTGGTATGTAACTTGAGGCGCTGATTCCGAATTTGATAAAAATTTTGACATGCGACGCGTTGCTACCAGTGCTGTAACTTGAATCCAAAATAGGTCTGCAAATCCAATCCGCATCCATTTTTAAATCCAGATACAAAATGAATACGGATGCAAAAACGTATCCACTTTGCGTCCTCTATTTGAATACGGAATTAAATGGGATCCATGGTGGGTCCCACTTTGGATATGTATCCAAAATGGCTTTTGAATCCATGTAGCCATTTTGGATCCGTATCTAAAAAGAGGGTTTAGGTCCAGGATCCACGTTCGCCAATTTTCCCTTGATTTAAATCTCGGTGAGGGAAAATCTGTCCCCATCATTCATTTTATAATCAGGTAGAGTAAAAATTATAAAATCAACAAGAGCAAAGTCTGGGGAAGAGGGGCCTCTTGATTTATAAAATTACATTTTAAAGTCACATTTGAACAAAACATTTTACAATATTTTTTAGGTATTTCGCTGTATTATGTCCGATTCTCACTTTAAGCATTTTTGTTCATCGCCGAGTGGTCGATTTTTTTTCATTCTTTCCAAGCGCAAGGTAATTTTTGTAGATTTATTTTATGAGGTAGCATTAGCTAATCGAAGATTGGAGAAAATTGGCGAAGGACCACGACCATTTTGCACATATCATATGTCATTCTGATAATGCACATATTCCAGATATCCGATCAATTTTTTTGTAAACGGAAAATCAATTAAGTCCCACATCACTCAAAACTGAAAATTAACTCACGCATCACTCAAAAACCTTTGACCCTCCTTTGATTTGGTTGTATGTATCATAACTCGTTCAATGTACCATAACTCGCTTACACAATCACTTTTAATGCTCGGTTCTTACAATTTGGTTGGGCACTTTTTCCGTTGTCCAAGGTGATTAAAAATAAATACGGGATTAACAATTTGTTTGACTCTGTATCTGTCAATTCAATTATTTAGAAAAAAGCTGATTGAATTTTTCGATTTTTTGTAAGGTGATGCTGAGAGATATGCACGACGATAATTGGCAGAGAAATAGTCCGTCGAGTCGATTGGTTTGTGTGAACGATTTGCTTCTCAACCAATCCTACTACATCGAGATAATGGACATGTGGCATATGATTCTGTCGCGCGTCCACACCTTGTACGCTCTCGACGACAAAACACTCGTGCTCATCGATCAGGACAGAGAGGACAATACAATTCGTCAGCGAATTATTTTGGTTCCTTTTCGTTTTTTTGTCAGAAACAATCGTGAGCATAAATGGAACTTTTTACGCTTATGTTTTTTGTTAGGTTTGCTCTAAGGGGAATTTTTAGTGTGATAACGTCCTTGGTATAATTCGTGATTTTTCTAGCTCGATCACGCAGAAAGGGAGGCGAATTACGTTGCTCACAGATGCCTTTCGTTCGAACCAATTGATGTTCTGATTTATGGCCAAAAGCATTGCATGGTGCTAGGCGTTACCGGTAATTTTCGATTGATTTTTTTATAAAATTTTTGATTTTATTTGTATAAATCAAGCATTACTTTGCAGGTAATGCTCGTCTATTTGCTAAAGATCCAGCGGAATTCAATATTTATCCAAAATACTTGATGGAGAACGTTACAAATTTAATTATTAATGTAGGTTTGTTAAAATAAAAAATAATTAACGTACGCCGTTATATTAATTTTAGCTCCAATTGTACGTCGATTCATTGAACGCAGGCGAGCGAATTTGCAAATCCGCGCCATTTCTCACCACGAACGACACATTATTGTGCTTTTTCGTCCAGTCAGCGGATCAATCCTGGTTTAAATACGACGGCGAAAAATGGGTAATCGTTAAAGAACGACGACGTCAAATGAACGGCGAATGTTTGCAACTTTTGTTTTTATGTTGCAAACTTTTTGAACTGTTTTGCAACCTTTTATCATCAAAATTTTGTGGAAGCAAAAAATCAATTTTTTTAATTTTTTATCTTTTGACCCTCGGAATTCCGAATTTTTGTTTGGAGCTTCCGAATTCTAAATTTTTACTTCCGCGCCAACCCTGGAGTACAAGCTGTCAAGTGTGGAATGTGTGGAAGACCTCTAAATCAGCTAAGCGCGTCCAAGCACGTTTGCCACCGAACGTTTGCGCCAACGTTTCCGCGTCCGGCACTTATTCGCATATCGCGGTTGCATATGTATCAACGTCACGATTTGCGCAACGTTTTGCAATATCGTTTAGTGAACGTAATCATCTGTAAGTACTGTAGATTGCTGTTACATTCTTTTTTACTATCTTTTTTAAATTTATTTCGTTTTTATTTCTTTATTTATTCCAGATTTTCCTCTCACCAGACTTGAAATTTTGGAAAATAGGTATAAAGCTAAGCATAAAATCGATATAAAGCTTTTTTTTAATGTACACGTATCTAACATACATCAGTAAACAGCGAACAAAAAAACCTGAATTCGATTTTTCCGCTATTTGAATTCAATTTGTTTCTTTGTTTTACATTGTGTTTGAAAGTCATAAAAGCTGGCAGATGTGATAGGGCGCGCGCCACGAAAATGTCCGAAAATGATAATGAGTACGAATTCGAGGATGTACCCGACTATTGGGGTCTTCGCCTGAGGGCTGAGGGCGTTTTGCTCGGTGAAATTGACGATGAGGATGTTAGCGGTGGAGAAAGATGGTCTTTTCCAAGTCCAGGATATTATATTCAGAGTTGTGAGTCTCTTGGTTCACTTCACAGCAATAACTGTTTGGCTAGCGCAAATACGATACGCTCAGATCACATAACGCTTGCTGATAGGCTTGAGCGTCCTCCCACGCTAAATGCATATCCAAATGACGACGTATTTGGGGCGTATCGAACGTTCTGGAACGGCGAACCAGGAATCACATTAAAAAACAAGCATAATGCGTTTATTTGTAAATGGCGGCGAGGTAAACGCAACAGAAGGCGTCAAAATGCGAGACTTGCGCTAAACACGTCTCATTTTCGTTTTAAACAATTGTCGACAAGCGTTAGAGACACTCAGCCAGCGTTTCATATGCCAACCTTTGTCAGTGGTGGTAATTCCATTACTGCACAATGCAATAATTCAGCTACCATGCGCCTAGCCAATTCCACGTTCGTGTCTGGACACAACCACACTAACGTACAACATGCCATTTCGACTGCAACACCTCGATTAAATTCACATGCTACGTATGACTTCAACTCATATATCCACTACAATTTCAATTTGCGTGGACCCAAGCGGAGAATTCGAAAATTTGGTCGCAAAAGAAATTGGCCGCGCCCGTGGTAATGTGATGAAAATAATAATTTCAGCGGACGTGTAAAAATATCGATGACACAAATTTTTAAATATTTCAGTTCTTATTCTCGTTATTGTATATTTTTAATAAATAGAATTTTTTACCACAAATTTTGAGCCCTACGAATTCATTTTTCAAACCTAAATTTGAATTATTTTAGACCTTTAGATTTTTTATTTACTTTCGTTTTACCAAAATGTTTATTTTCTTGTATTACTGTTCGTACATATAACGTTATTGAGTAATGTTACAAATCACATGAAATTACAGCATTTGCTGAACACTTTGTTCCTTTGTAAACTCATTTGTTCTGCATAAAAATTAAAAAACAATTCATAAATTTTATAAAAAAATTATAAATGAAAAATTTTAGAAAAAAATAATAAATATATTTTTTAAATAAGAAAAAATTCGACATTACTATGTATGAGTTAAGAAAATTCAGTTTTCTTGTAATTAAAAATTTACACGCCGAATGAATGGAAATAAAATTTTACCAAAAATAAAAAATTCACATTTTTCAAATACGCTCGTGAAACACATTTACAAAAAATAAATGAATTTTATTTCAAAATAATAAATCTACAACCTTTTTTTCCAAATTAAAAAATGGGCTTCAACGTCAATACTTTAAAGAAGCGCCTTCTCACTGCCTACGGTTTACTGCTTGCCGAAGTACTCCTGGCTCTTCTTCGGGTCGGGCTTGATGGTGTCGCCACCGGGGTGCCAGTTGGCCGGGCACACCTCGCCGTGCTTCTCGACGAACTGGAAGGCCTGGATGAGGCGAAGCGTCTCGTCCACGGAGCGTCCCACCGGAAGGTCGTTGATGGTGATCTGACGGAGGATTCCCTTCGGGTCGATGATGAAAAGCCCGCTGTAAATAACATCTTCTTTAAAATTCCTCGTAAATTCAATCAATTTTTGTCAAAATAAGTCAAAATTTAGATTTCCAACAAAAATTCATCTTATTCCACCCAAAACCAATTAGCTATTGCTACTTCAAAATATTTTATAATAAAAAAGAACATCACATTTCGCTTTAAAATTCCCCAAAAAATGTAGTTTAGAAGACAAATGATTTTCAGTAAATTTTAGCAATAAATTTAAAATTAAAAAATTATATAAATTTTTTTTTAATTTTCTTCAATAGTTAACTTTAAAAAATAGATTAAATAAGAATACAAAAAATAATAATAAAAAACCGTCACTCACCGGTACGCAATTCCCTCGTCCTCCTTCAACACACCGTAGTCGCGGCTGATTTTGTGGTTGGTATCGGCGAGCACGGGAATGTTCATCTCGCCGAGACCGCCGTGCTTTCGTGGCTTCAAAATCCACTCAAGATGCGAGTACTTCGAGTCAGTCGATGCAGCGAGCACCGTCACGCCGAGCTTCTTGAATTCCGCGTGGCGGTCCGAGAAAGCAATAATTTCCGTGGGGCAAACGAAAGTGCTAAAAAATTAAAAGCAATTTATACCCCACAAAATTCGAAGCAACATTGTTAATAAAAAAAATTAATTTTAAAAATACATTTTCCCAGGGAAGGAAAACCCAAAAGTGCAAAATTTTAAAAATTCAAACAGACATCAACGAAAATACAAATGTGAGCATAAACATAGCGCGCGTATTACCTCAAACTCAATTTATAAATAAAAATAACTCACAAGTCCAACGGATAGAAAAAGAGGATGACGTATTGTCCACGATAATCTCTCAAAGAAACGGTTTTGAAGTCACCGTCTACCACCGCATCAGCAACGAATTCCGGTGCCGGTTGGCCAATAAAAGCTTTCGACATATTTCTATTCTGAAAATGAACACACGTTTAAGCAAGAAAAACATGGGTACAAGGCCAAAAGCTGTGGTGCATAAAATTAAACATTTTACTAATATCCCCAATTCTCTCCGATATCCTCGTTTTGGCTTAAAAATCATCATAAATTCTACATATTACTATTATGATAAAGACGGAAGCTACGGATTACACTACTTCGTTGGCCCTCTTTCTCTTTTTTACTTGGGTTTACCGCCCCCAGTAAAAATGCAATGTTTACCGCCAGATTTTTGGCAACATCAGAAATTCAACAAAGAAAATATGTGAATGTGAAATCTGAGTTTGCAAGCGTATCGTCATAGGACAAATTGAATCTCATCCAAAAATGAACTTCTCGTTTTTGAAAAAAATGCAAATTGCCCATAATTTCTTTACCACGCTGTCGATAACCCTTTTTTACATTGGCTCATAAATGAATAGAAATGCACTTTTCTTTTAGTCAAAAACTTACCATTCTTCTGTACATGCAATGAATTTAATTTAATTAAAAAATTATATTGGGGTTGTGAACATACATATGTATGTCGAATAGCGTCTAACAATTTTGAACATTTATTTTAGTAACTAGATTGTTTAGATTTATTAAAATACGTGAGAAATACATAGAGGAAGCATATACAAAGCACATGTTTTGTATGGCTTTTAAAAGTATCACACAGACTACAAAGTGACTTAATGGCTTGTCGTTAAAAATGTTTCCATGTCAGAATTAATGCTTAAATAAATTACTAATCTTGTGAAAATACGATGCATACAATATACATACATATATGAAGACATAACACATCTTACATTAAATTTTCAAATAAGTTATATACAATTTCTTATGTACATGTGCAATTCGTTTATTCCGAACTGACAATCGTGAGTAGTTATTTTCCAGGTGCACCATTATTTTATGCTATGCTCTAAACCCACCAGATTTAACCAGCTGGAATTTGCCCAAAAATGGGGGGAGGGAAATTTTTAGAGAAGAAAACGAATTCAACATCAGTTTTCAGCTGATCGCTCGAAAGCAGAGCATTGGACATTTGAAGCCCACGTGTATTACTTTTCACTCATTTCTCGTTTGAGAGATAAATTTCGGCTTCAAAATTTCTTACGAACACGTTAACTACATAGTCGCAACTATTGATTTGAGTGGATGTCCTTGATAATGGACGGATAGAAAAACAAAAATAAATGAGAACTTTCGAGAATTTAGAAACGCGGAATGGACGAAGGAGAGGAGAGAGAATTTTTATCAAAAAAAAGTACACAAAAATGACGAAAAATGGGGTGGATAGGTGATTGTGTGTTAAGACACACCTCTTTTCCACCGACAATTACCCCAAAAAAATATGCGGGCAAGTTTTTGTTTTGTATTTTGTATTTTCCAAAAAACTTTCAAATTTTTCACTTTTACACGCAATCTTCATTGCATGCATTAGTGTGCAACACACATACACACGTACATATAACACAAATATGTATGTACAGACGTACTTTCTTATGTGTGTATGTATGTGTATGAGTACGGACATACTTCAACAAACACAAAATACAAAACTACGTATAAAAAAGAGAACGCAAATTTTTTTTGGTATTTTAATAGTTGTTCAACTATTAAAATTTTGGAAAGTGGAAACACAAAAATATGGAGGGTTTCTCCGCCCCCCCCCCATTTGTTATAAGTGGGCAATTACGTAAAGTCGCAAATGAATGGAAGAAGTTGTGAATGGAAATCGAAGCGGGAGGCGGTGGGGGTGGGGGATTTTGAGGAAATAAAAATAATTAAAAAGTAAAATTTGTTTTCACGCGTTTTTGCGTGAAAATGTTTTTTCTCTACTTCTCTCTCTTTATATGTATCGTCTTTCTCTCTCGTCTTTCTTTCGTCTCCCTCCCGTCTCTCTCTCCCTCGCTCTCTTTTATCTTACACACTCTCACTTCTCTTTTCTCTCTTCTATTTCGTTCTCTCTTCTTTCTCATTCTATCTCGCGCTCTCTCGCTCTCCATACAGCTCTCTCTTCCCTCTTGCTCTCTTCTTTCTATCTCACGCACTCCCTACGAATTGCATTTTTGACAGAGAATCACAAAATTAATTCTTGCTCAAAAACATTTCTAGCCGATATATTTAAATATATTAAGTGCAAGAAAACAGCAAACGCAGAAGACCCAAGTATGGATCTAGAAAGTCGCCATAATAATGAATGATTCTCATGTAAATTAAATATTTCCTCAAAAAAATACTCCGGCGGCCCCATTTACAATCATTTTTGTGCGGGTACAATTTTGTGGTTAAAAAAGTGTTTTTTATGTAAATGTAAGGCTTGGCGAAGTTGGGGCGAAAATGTTTGCGTAGAGAGCCAATATCTGAATGCAAAAGTGCAATTACACAGAAAAATAAGAATAAAATAAAATAAAATAAAATAAAATAAATGAAAAGAGAATAATAAGCGTCGAGCAGAATTTATGTCAATGAATAATACCAGAAAAAATTTCTGTTCACCGAACAAAATGAATCGACAAAAATTTTTTTCTGATATTAGGCAATTACATAAATTAGCGGAAAATTTATCGATTTTGTTAACAAATTTTTTGTTGAAGCCAAATTCATTAATCATCGGCGGGAATGTGCATTCTGCATTGCATTAATAATCGAATAAAATAGCCGCAGAATAATTGTCACATGCCCCGTAGCCAAACAAATGTCGCAGCGTAAAAGGAGAGGAAGGGGGGGTGGGGGCGCCGAACCAATTCAAGCGGTGAAAAAATCAAAAATTTTTATTTTTTAGAACTGCCCATTTCTGGGTTCGGGGTTGCGGGCTCTCTGTCCACCCTCCCCCCCCCTCCCTTGACGATGGACCTGTTTCCCTACCCCTCACATGTATACATGTGTGTGGGGATGATATTAGGTTGGTTTGAAATAATGGGTTGATATAGGGGGAAAATTTTGAAAAACTGAACAACATCGCATTCCGTGTTGTAAATTGAGTTGTTTTTGAATGCAGAAGGATCTAACAATCTAGAAATGGATTTCATCGCATGACACATCCAAATTACATTTGATTGAAATCCAATTATTGCCAAATGAATGCAATTTTCATACAAAGTATATTCATGTTTGCGCGTGGATCTGCAAAATCACCTCCGGAGCTCCACGATTTCAAGAACGATCACATATTTTAAATATTTTAACAATCTGCAACAAAAATAAATATAAAATTGATTAAAATATTTTTTTATTAAAGTTATATGAAAAAAATGCGAATTCAGTTCACGCGGTTTACCAATTATGTAGCTTCTCGACAATGGAGTCCGTACGCCAGAGAGGATGGGGGATCGGGGAAGGGAGGGTGGGCTGGTTGTTTGGATGGAGTGAGAGAGGTAATAAATAATAGCTAATAATAATAATTGACCGAAACTCCTCTTGCAAAATGATAAAATGATACAATAGAAATCGTGAAAAAGTGGCGAATATGCTTTTGGTGTGAAATGAAAAAGCTGAAATAAAAAAAGTGTGATTACATCGAATGCCTATCTACACAGCTACATACAACATGGACAAAAGCAGCAGCAGCAGAGGAGGGGGGGGGGCAATGGGGATGATGATTATGATTGAATACAACTTTCACTTTTTTTCTTTATTCAGTCTCTTTCTCTGACCTGTGTGTCCCTTTTTCTCCCGTTTTTCCGTCTTCTGTGCTTCTCTGTTAACATACATATATGTGTTCAGTTTGCTGCCATCCCCCTCTATTCCTTACTTTTATTAGCCATAGCTAGCACAAACTCTATCATATAAATTTCAATAGTATGTTTAGCATATATCTACGATAATCGAACAGTATGTACGATGTGATTTGGCGTTCTCACTGATAATATCTCTCAATTCATTTTTCGACAGACTTTGCTCCACCCCTTTCGTTAAATCCTCTAATCTTTTCCACCCACCCTCCATACCGTATGTATTTCGCTCTAACTTACTGTAATCGACTGACTGTTTAAAAATATTCATTCCCACCATTATTTTATTCCCCCCCCCCACATTTCCTTCCATACCATTTTGATTGCTATTGCGATTCTTTGATTCCAAAATTCGCTTTCAATTCCGCTTTTTTGTTTCACACAAAAATTCAAAACAAATGGAAAGTGGAAAGCAGAAAAACGAAAGAAATAAAAAAATGATGCCAAAACCAAAACATCAGTAAATTTTTTTTGCTGGCGGAGAATGTGAGCAGTTGATTAAGCAAGAAAAATACGCCAAATAGACCGAGCAAAATGGAGAGCCGAAAATTCAATCAGAAATTACAACAAAAAAACAATTACAAAACAAAAAAAGCAATGGAAAAAGAGATAGCAGAGACGAAGAGACGTATGTATGTACAGTAGAACGGCACAGAAGGCAGGAATACCGTAGCGCGTTCACATATTTCCGATAAAAGAAAAAAAATCAATATTTCATCGAAACTTTTTACTATTTCTCATTTTTGTAAATTCGAAGAATGTATAAACTGATAAAAATATGTGTATACTTATACTTACGTGAACATATGATGTAAGAGGGCAACCTCCGTAGTATACATATTTGTCATTTTTGCCTAAGCAAAAAATCATTTTATAATTGAATCATCCGCAAAAAAATATGTACATAGCTGAATGAATACAGTAACTGACAGACACGACTAAATTATGATATAAAGCAAAAAAGGACAAAATGACGGCTACTGGACTAAGAAGTACTAAACAGAATAGAAATTTTCTGATAAATTGAGGAAATCATTTTTTTACCAGTAATATTTATAATTTGTATCTGAATATTCATTCTTTGCTTCCTAAACCGTCTCTCTATCCCACACTCACTCTCCCTCTAAATTTGTCTAGTCACGTACATTTTACCAGATATAATTAAACTTTGATCAAACAAGACGAACAATCCAGGAGAACATTTGCATCAGTTTTTTATAGTCATAAGTGATTTGGAAGATATTCGCTATAATAAAAATTGAACGAAAAAAAAGTATTTGAGAATATTTGTAAAATAGAGAAAAAATAGCTAGTGCATTAAAATAGTATAAGAGGGAGAGTGGGGTGTCTGAATCAAGAGTGGGACAATAATCTTTGCTTTGGCCTTGTTTTATTTCTTTCTTCGTCATTCACCGACTGCAGAAGCAAAGCGAAAGGCAAAAACAAAAGTACAAAAAATAAACGAAAAAAGTGGGAGAAAAAAATATTTGTTCGAAAAAAGATCAAATCGACGATTAGTCGACCGACCGACCATTTTGTGGTTTGATATGTAGATATTTTTGAAAAAAATAAATAATCATTTATCTGAACGATTTGGAGAGCTTTGGAAATTAAATAGTAAAATAAAATATGAAAAAATTTGAAAATAAATGTGTGCAGAGTTTACATTTACTTCTTCTACATCTCCATTCTCTACATCTCTACATAGCCATTGAACTCCATTGTATGATGTGATCTGTAGCTTGCTATCATTTCTCCTCCATGTTTTCCCCTCCTCTTCTTCTCATTTTTTCCTTTTTTCGAATAAAATAGGCAACGATCAGTGTCATCTTGCTTTATCATACAGAAAGGCGAGGGCAAAAAAAGGTTAAATTCCGCCATTGAAAGCAGGACAGAGTATTTCTGCTTTGAATAATCGAAAGACTTGTTCAGAAAATTGTAGAAATTATCAGAACTTCTCATCTGTAGCCACAAATTTTCGCTTTTCGATAGTTTTTTTTGCACATGTTACATTTAATTTTTTTGTAAAACAAAGCAAGATCAAAGAAGGGCAAAACATAACAAAATGTGCGAATCGAAAAGCATTGATATATTCGGCTTTTGATTCGGAAAAATAAAAACGAAGATAATAAAAAGAGCAAAATATTTGTGGCTTTTGTGCTGTTAACCGAAAATAATAGTTTAGCTTTTATAGAATCGATTCAATGGACCATTTTTAAAGTTCTTTTTCAGCGTATTAAAAATGTTTTGAATTGAAAATAAAAAAGTAACTATTGCAAAGGAGGGGTGACGAACCTCAAATGTGTAACTGATTTTTTAGAAATCCATTTTCTGTGTTTTAAAAAAATTTAAAAATAATAAAAAAAAACATCGGAAAATTGACTCACTTTGTGCCCGAAACATCACACAGAGCTCGAAACATTCCAGAAAAAATAAAAACCATATCAAAACTAGCAAAAATTTATGCAAAATCAAAATGCGGTTTTGGAGGAAAAGTTGAATTATAAGCATGGCTTTAATTCTTTTCAATACATGGTTTGGTATCAAATAAATGGTTTGCAAGTCAGAAACATATGAAAATCAAAAAGTCGTATGTAGTTTACAATAAGGCGCACGCGCAACTATTTTTACCCACAATTTTGCTGTAAAATTGTTTTCCTGAAGCATGATGTGAAAGGTGCTGGATTAATATTTAAACAATTAGGTCCTACCACGAATTTTCTGACGTTTCTTTAAAAATTTCGGAAAATTTTCTACGTGGAAAATCCAAGAGTTTGCAAGCGAATTTTTTCGATTCGAGAATGTGCATTCAGTGTGATTTTCTAGGTTTAGTATTGTGTGCTAGATTTTTGTAATGAATTCCGATGGCGACGTAGAAGGCCGGCTTCTTCATGCTAAGAAATTGGTTTGTCGCCAAATAATTCTTTATTAATAAATAAAATATATCAATTTAGAAGTTATTAACTAACTTAGGAGTTTTACGGGAATATGGTTACTAAATTTTTTAGGTTTATTTCGCCCGATTATGGCATGAATGTTATTAT
>SAUE01000270.1:11188-24541 GCA_009724625.1 Deladenus siricidicola | reverse complement strand
TTTTATAGTGTCCAACAACTTTTAAAACCAATCCGAGCATGAAACAGTTAGTAACCATATTCCCGACTTTAGCCCTAACTTATATCTTGAACGCTTTCAAATCTTATTTTATTTTTTACGGAGACTAGATTTAACGGATGTAATTTTTAAGTTGAAGAAATTTCAAACGAAAAACGGTGCTATGGACAACCGACTAGAGAACGGATTTGATGGCGTCAACGGCATTGGAAACGATGGATCGACCTTAGGTTTTACACACATTTTGTCGATAATGTTCTTTTAATTTGCAAAATTTAATTTTGTTCAAAATATTTAATTAATTTTTCAGGCGTTGCAACTGTGGACCAAACTTCTCGCGGCGTCGCGTCCACGGCCAGCGGAAATTCATCCAGGCCTTCGTCGGCACTTATGGAAAAAGTTTCGGGCAATTCATTTCAATCTTCTTTAAACAGTCAGACTCACTCAAACGCAAACATCGTAAGTTTTGTCGTCTTCGTTTTTTATTTCAAATTTGCTGAATTTTATGGAATTTCTATATATTTAAATGCTTTCCTATTGTTATGATAATTGTTTTAGGAAGATGCGGATCGCTTACGAAATTTGCTCAATGAAAAGGAGAGAACTTTGAATGAAACACTCGGAAAGCTTCAACAGTTGGTATGTTTTATTTAATATATGTTTTTGTGACATATGTAATTGAATATTCTCTTATTTTCAGCATACGCATTACGCGGAATTGTATTCGGCTTATAATCTGCTCAGTCAATCTCAAAATTCAAACGCGCCATCGGCTGACTTTGCGCTTCAGATTTCTCAACTACAGACCGTACGCTTATTCATAATTTATTTTTAGGTTGTTTTGCTTTGTACCGTGGATTGAAGACTTCGGCGTAAGCTGACCTTTTCTGTATCAATATAAGGAATTTGAAACGTACGCGTTGGATTACGTTGGCGGTTTAGGCTTTAGCCGTAGCTATCGAGGAGAAGACGAACCTGCAATCGGAAATGCGCAATTTGAAAGGTCGCTTGGAAGTGGTGGAATCGGAATATAAAGCTTTTCAGGTAATTTTTGATATATAATTTTAAAGTCTTGTTTTTGAAAAATTAGTTATAGGAATCTCATAAGAGTACCAGCTTTTCGTCGTCGAAAATTCAAAGCGAATTGGCGGAGTTGAAATTCGAGCGCAATCAACTCTTCGAAACCATCTCCAACCAGTCGCAGCAAATCGAAACGCATCGAATGGAGTGCTCAAATCTTGAGGCGAAAATCATTTTGATTCATCAGGATCGTAATGAGACGCAGGTGAAACGATTTACTATGTAGTAAAATTGAAAAAATTTTTGGCGAAAATAATGTTGAAAAAAAAAAAGTTTTTCGATTATTTTTGTTTTTTTGCTATGTAAATGAAATTCATGGAAAAAATCCATACAAAAAATTTTTAACGTAAAAATTGCAGGCTCGTTTGAAGTATTTGTACGAGGAGAAATTGAATTTGGAGAAGGATTTGGAGAAGTTGCGAAATGATTTGAACCTCAAGGACATTTACATTCGCCAACTGACTCGATTTTCTCAAAACGACCCCGCTCAGGACCAACTCGTCATTCAGGCTTTGACGGGTAAAACTTTATCATTTTATTGTATGAAATTAAAAAAAAACATTTGAGTTTTTCTAGTCTTCTTTTTTTTCTTTTTTTAGTCTGGAATTTTTAATTTTTTATAGATGAGAAAAAGCGCTGTGAAGAGGAGACACAATTAAAACAATTGGAAATCGTCGAGCTCAAAAAGCAATTTGAATCTTCGCGGGAGCACTACGAGCTTTGTTTAGCCGATTTGCGTCAACAAATTGCGGTTTTGGAGACGGAGGTTTGTGGATATATTTTATTTCGTTTGCAGAGGCCGATTTTTATTCCGATTTAGGCAAATGATTTGAGGGAGTCGAAAGCGCAATTGAGCTCGGTACGAAGCTACCAGGAAGAGCAACTTCGCATGGTGAATTCGGAGCTGGAACGTCTGACACATGCAAAGGTGGGGGGGGGGGCTTATTTTTAATTATGTTTTTAACTTTTCATTCATTATTTGCTTGCAAATCGGAAAGTAAATAAATATTCTGGAGCCAAGTCACTTTCCCTTTTACTTTAATACCTACCTAATATATGCTTTTTTTTGGCTTTTATTAGTTATTACTATTACGTTTCGTATTTCATTTTGTTGATTCTTTTATCGTTTAGGCTAGCGACGATTTGACTGCTGAACGAACAGCTGTGAATATGGACGACTATTTGAGTCTGCAGAACAGCTACGCTTCGCTCCAAGAAGACTTTCAGCGCTGTCAGCTTCGTGTTCAAGACTTGGAGGGCACAGTGGCGCAAGATGTAAGATTTTGTAGTTCTCGATTCACTTTTTGAGTGTGCTTTGCTTCTATAATCATTATCTGGCGTCTATTTTTTAATTTGCCAAGAAGTGGAGCATACGTTTCAAGGAAGTATTAGTTTGTGATGTTGATTAAATTAGTATACTTTGCGAAATGTTTTATTTTGTTATTGGGATGCTGTTTTTTGTTAAAAAATTTAGGTGTTAAATTTAATAATGTTATTTTTAATGTAATGTTAGAATGTTTTTTATCGAGAATATTATTTGACTTTTGGATATTTATTATTTATTTTATGTGGACCCTAATAAAAATGATTAAAGACTCAAATATTTTTTTAATTTTGGTAATTTTACTTTGTTTCAAAACGAATGAATTTTATGATGATATTTTATGTATTTTTGAGCACGTAATTTAATGGGAAAAACAAATAAACAAATTTTGCGGCATTCGTTCTAATATTTTTTTAATATTTAATTAATCTTGCAGGATTCACAACTTGAGGCACTGCAGTATGAGTTAATAGATTCGCGAAGGAAGATTGCGGATTTGGAGGAGTCGAATCGCCTGCAAGCGTCACTAAATTTGGTTAGCAAATTTTAACGAGATTTTTAAAAATTTGTATTAAAAATTACTCTTTATAAAAAATATTTAGAGTTTTTAATTAAGTATTGTAATTTGCGTTTAGGATGTGAATACGTTATCGGATCAGTTGCAAAACGAGAAGGCGACGGTCTCCCGCGCTGTGGAACAAAATCTGCAACTGAAGCAGCAATTGGAGGAGCTCCAAAACAAAATTATCGACGTTACGAACGATAGCGCGACAAAGGAGGACGAGCGACTGTCAGCTATTGCGACCGTGAAATATTTACGACTTCAATTGGAGGAAATTTCGGTAGCTTATCAATTGTTTTTTATATTTTTAGGCGTTTTGAAGCAGAAAGTCTATTTTTGGATGACAAAACAATTACTTTCAACAACATATGTTGGTAGAATTTTTTAAACTTTATTTTGATATTTAAAAGAAAGATTTTTTATATATTTCTAGAGAACAAGAACGAGATCGTCGACGTCTGATAGTAGTAGTGTTAACGCCAATTCGGAACATCATGATTGTCATTCGTTTGCGCCTGTTAAGATCGCCGAAGAAGTTGGCGTAAATGGTGACGGTATACTTGAAAATGGAAGGCTGTCGAAGTCTCCAACACATTTGGGAGACAGCGAAATTATGGGCAATACTACGGTGAACGTGCCGGAAGATGCTTCGACGGAATGCAAAGATTTGAATAGGAATGATGGTGTACAACCAGCGTTTTCAGCCACAACAAATACCGCTAATGGAAATTGTGCTGATAATGAGCTGAAGTCTCGTGCGGAATCACCCAAAAATTTGGTGAAATCGAATGGTCACACCATCGATGTTTTGAATGAGTGCGAGAATACGAGCGATATGAAGAATCGAGAATTGATTTCGGAGCTGGAGCGACGGCTGGCGAAAGCGTTGAGTGATGGTGCGGAATTGCGCACCGCAAACGAGCGGCTGGAATATTTGCTGACAGCTTTGGAGATGGAGAACGAGAGCATTGGCGAGTACGTGGCACTCTATCGCTTTCAGCGCGCTAATCTGCAACTAAAGTTGCGCGAGTCGGCGAGGTCATCGCCGCACGACGATACTGCGGCGCTAACGGTATTATTTCTTATCGTTATCGTTCACTACCAATTTTTAATTTTATTACAGTCAACTTTGAGCTTATGGTGGAAATTATAAGCCGCTTTGTTTTTGATGAAGAATACAAGAATATTTTGCTATTTATGTTATTAGTGAGGTTTTCGAACAAAATATTTAAAAGAATTAAATTTTTTTACTTGATTTAGGCTCGTGACTCTGTGCATAAATGTGCTGCGTTGGCAAATTCCGAAAATGGAAATGATTTGAACTCGGTGGGAACGTCAGCCGAAATGAAATGCTCCGGATGCGTGGAGTGTCGAGGAGAGTTGGTAAATCTTTGATGGGAAATTGTAGGCCACGAGGTTCTTTGATGTGAGTTGCCATTATTACATATTATTATTTTAATTGTGCACGATTCTCTTTCTTTGTTAGCTGATATTTGGGTGATAGGATTTGTTAGGAATCCGTGAGATATTTATTCTCTTTTTTAAATAAAATGAAAGAATTTTTTTGTTTTTCCATATCATTGTGTTATTATTGTAAGTGTATATTGTAGAATATGTGATATTTTCCGGTGAAGAAAATGGCAGAATACATTTTTCATAAATGTACGGCAATTTTTTATGAAGAAAAATTTTCTATTCTTGATCACCTTTAGTGAAATATAATATTAAAATTTTTTAATATCAATTTTTTACAAGGATTTATTATTAAAATGTGGCTAAAAGGCGTTTTAAAAAATGTAGCTTTTTATTTTTTACCATCGAGTTCAAGGTGTGAGTAAAGGAACGTGCTTAGTACAAAAAATGGTTTGTTAAATTTTCTCACTATCTTTTTATTGAGCAAGAATTCGTTAATTTATTTGTTTTATTGTAAACAGAAAATAATGTAAATTTTTTATAAAGATGTGAAAAAATTATTCGATAAATAAATTATTGGTGCTTATTTTTGCGTTCTAATTGCTTCAGAAAAATGTTCATTCCGACTTTTTAATTTTTAAATTAGTCGCAGAAATTTTGTTCCAAAGTTGAAGTTTTTCTGGATTGTTTTCCATTTATTAAAGAAATATATTGAATATTGGAAGTATAAATAAACAAGAGAGAAGGGAGTAAGCCTTAGGCGAATAGGCAAGTCTCGTGTTAGCCTTATGTGGGGGNGGGGGAGGGGGGTGGTTTAGTACCGGGAGTGGTTTAAAAAAATCATTCCAGAAGGAAACTTCTAACAAAAGAATCATTGGTACAAATTTAAAAATTAAGTAAGAAAAAAGATTGCAATAAGAGAAATATTTAAATTAAAATTTAGTTTTTTGCAAGAAAGTGAAAAATCTTTTTCACCAAGGTGATGCGATTAGAGTGTAGTGTTTTTGTGGGTTTGCGCCGCCAAAGCGGCGACTGCAAATGTGGCCGCCCGTCGCGAGGCTATTTGGGCATAGGGAAGTCGAAATGGCTGAAAGACGGAGACGTGCTCCACTTTTACCTTCTCGTGCAATATCAGAGTAAAAAGCCGGAGAAGTTTAAGGTAACTTTTTTATAGCTTTAATTTTTGAAATTTTATGTAATTTTTTTTAAGTATTTTTTATTTGTTTTTTGCTATTTTCTGTAATTTTTGAAATTTTTTAGATTACCAAAGAATCGGTACAATCCGTCTTAAAAGGACAAACAAAAGCAGGCAAAGCGACTATTTTAATGAATGCGCCACCGGTCAATATTTTCATTTCCGAGGTTTGATTTTCATAATTGTTAAAAATGTTTCTCAAATATGTTTTAATTTTTTTACGTAAAAATTTATTTTTTTATATTTTAGGCGGATGCCAATAAATTATCTCTATTTTTGGCGTCGTTTACGCAAGTTTTGGAGAAAAATACATTGGACGAGAGACATTCACTTCAAAGCTGGGAGGCGAGTTCCAGGTTGCAACTTTGCATTATTTATGTATTTTTTATTTATAATGCAATTTTTCTAAAAAAATTGTTAATAAAATCTATTACATTGTAAAAAAAGTTTAAGAAAAAGAATTTATTCGGACAATTTTTTTAGAAAAAGTTGTCCAGACAATTTTTTAAAATATTAAAAATCAGATTATTAAGTATAGCCGAGGTTATTAAAAATTTTAAATTTGATAATTTATTGAGCATTTGTTTTTGCTTTCCTAAAGCATTTTACATCTGATCTTCAAAGCTTTAAAGAAGATTTTTTGATTTTTGGTTTTTGATTTTATTTGATGTGAGAAATTTGAGAAATGGAAAACTAATTCTATAATTAGCGACACTATTTTTAAAATGGTTTTTTTCAATTATTTATTATTTTTTGCTTGCAGTCAGTCGGAGATCGCTTCCACGAGCGTTCGCAAAATGCAAGTTACGAACCGTGCCGACTATCCGACGGTCGGTTTTCCGTCTTCTCTGCGCGAATTGCGTCTGAACGGCCTTCGGCTGAAGTCGGTGGACTTGCGCTGGTTCAGCTTGCGTCAACTGACGACACTCGACTTGTCGGTGAATCGGCTGGGCGCGATGCGCGACGCCATCGAGTGGCGCAAATTCGAGTCGATTCGCAAACTGGAGAGGCTGCAAGAGTTGAATTTGAGCGAAAATGGTTTGAGCGCATTTACGGTAGGGGAAACATTTATTTATGATGAAATGAATATTAAAATTTACGGTAGTGGAAATACATTTTCTAATTGTTTTTTATTTGTAATATATATATATATATATATATATATATATATATATATATACATATATATATATATGTATATATATATATATTAATGGTCCGAATGCATTTCTAACATTTTTGATGAGAATCGTAGAGATAGTGTGGATGTGTTAAAACAATTTTAGGAGGAATTTTACGACGCATTGCCGACTTCGTTGGTGAGCTTGAACTTGTCGATGAACCAATTTCAGCGTTTACCAGAGAAAGTTTCTCACCTCAAAAATCTTCGCGTTCTATTGCTCAACTACAATTTTCTGACGGAGTTACCCGAGGATGTGAGTTCAGATTTACGGGCCAGATTTGTGTTAATGTTAAGTAAGCTGAATTAAGCGCATATTTTGAATACTTTTCAAATACTTCTGAAAATTATTACAAATATTAGTTTAATTGATATTTATACTCGTTTAAAAAAATCTTTAGAATTTTCGTGTTTTTATAAGAAATTGTTTTTGTATTTGAACGGTTATTTTTGTGCAGTTGTGCCTCCTGGAGGAATTGCGCGTGCTTTCCGTGGCCGATAATCGCCTGGAGTCGTTGCCGGCACCGCTTTTCTGTCGTCGAAATTACCAGCGCTTCCAGCGCCTCGACCTATCCGGCAATCCGCGCCTTTTGTCTTCGCCGGCGCATCGCCGCCGTCTGCTCGGCTTCAAAGAAGTACCGGAATTGGGAAAAATCGCCGCGTCCACACTTCTGAATTCGAGGTGTGCAATTCCAGAATTTTTGACTTTTTTTGCTTGAATTTGTCTAAAATACTTTTCAATTTTTAGTAATTTTTTAAAGGAATTTTTAATAAAATCGTAATAATTTTTTTCTTTAATTACGGTTCTTCGTTGCAGGGTTTCGCTGGAGGCCGACGTTCTGCCACGTGAGGTGAGCTCATCGATGCGCGATTGGCTGCGCCGATGCAGCATTTGTTTTCGATTATTTCCGCGCTGTGACGTGTCCGACGCGTCGGACATTGTGCACGTCAAAATGTCACAGTTCGCGTTTGACACCTTTTCTGGCCAAGCCGATCTCCACATTGAGCGCTTCAAATGCACAAAGTGCACAAAGTAGTCTGTAGTGAATTCTATATGATATTGTTATGGATACGAGGTATTTTACGATTTATGTAAATTATTTTACGCGTTTTAAATTTTTTGGTTAATTTTTGCTTATGGCCATAAGGCTCACGTTTAGTGCGCAGAGATTTCTTTAAAAGGATAAAACTCACATGGTTGAAGATTTACTGTAGCTGTGATTTTTCATTATTTCAGGTCAACGTAGAACTTAGGAAAATCTATTTTTAGTCTCCAACCGAACTTTTTTAATTTTTTGGATGATCGGGAGGAACTTCCCTGAAAGAGTTAAGAGACATTTCTTTGATAATTTCCTGCCACTAAATGCTCATGATTCTTTGCTGGCATACATTTCATTTCAGCAATTGTATATTTTTGTTTTTTAAATACAAATAAAATAAATTATAAGAATTTTGATTTTGTTGAAAAAAATTACAGCGATATTTTTTCGTTCTATTTTTGTTGCTTTTTTGTGTGCGATATTTTTCTCGTTGAATATGGCAAAATTGCTTTGTGTATTAAAAATTTGCGGTCAATTTAAATTGCATTAAAATTCTAGAACCGCATCTGCGTAGACATTTCTAATTATTATTTATATTTTTCTAAATTTTCGTTCATTAAACTTGTAAATTCATGTTTATTGGACGTATTCGGAATTTAGGCTTTCGCGGAAATGAGCTTTGTGTTTTAGTGAATATTTTGAGCAATGTCTTCAACTTCAAAATTGCCAACAAAATTAGTAAAATCTTTTGATTGCCGACAGGGAATAGTCAGGGCCGTTCGTTTTAATGGTAATTTTATGTTAGATACCTGCAAAATTTTAAGAAGTTTTTGTCCTCCTTTAATTTGAATGAATTTTGAATTTATTCAGTGGACGGTAATTATTGCATGACTGCCGGTGGCGATAAATCAATCAAGTTGTGGAACCCGCATCGCCAAATTCCACTCAAAACCTACACAGGACTCGGCTCGGAGGCGTTGGACGCTTGCGGCTCCTCGGACAACGCGACGATCCTCGCAGGCGGTCGCGACACGCAGCCGACGCTCTTCGACGTGGAGTCGGGAAAGATGCTGAAGCGCTGGCGCGATCACGGCGGCGCAGTCAACGCAGTTGCGTTCAACGAGGACTCGAGCCTAGCGATTTCTGCCTCGCAGGACTCCTCCATACATCTGCACGATGTGCGGTCACGCGGTCCGCCAATTCAGGTATATCCCGCATGCCTTTTAGGAAGGAAATGCAATTTTTTGCTAAATGCAAGCGAAGAAAAAGGAAAGAAAAAAAGACAATGTAGAAACATTTTCTTCAAAATTCTAAGATGCTTCTTTTTAACATTTTTTATAGAATTCTTATAGAAAATTTTATACAACTCTTGAATTTCTGAAACCTAGGTTCTCAACGAGGCGACGGACGCTGTATTGAGCATCGACGTGGGCGCGTACGAGATTGCCAGCGGCTCGGCCGACGGCCACGCGCGCCTCTACGACATTCGCGAGGGTCGACTGCTGGTGGATTTTATGGGCGATGCGGTGACGGACGTCCATCTCACCGCCGACAATCAGTGCCTGTTGGTCGCGTCGATGCACTCACCGCTGCGGCTGGTCGAAAAGTGCAACGGTCAACTACTATCCGAGTATGGTGGTCTTATTGTTTCATAGTCGTATTTTTTGCCAGGATACAAGAATTTTATTGTGTAAAGTGTAAGTAAACTTATCTCACTCCTCTTTCAGCTATACGGGCCATAAGAATAAGGATTACCGCATTGAGTGCGGTGTCCTTTCATCCAACAATGAAATTGTCAGTGGGTCGGAGGACGGCAAAATCTTTGTATGGGATATGGTGGATAATGAAAAAGTACTCTGCACACTGGACCATCCCGGCGCAATGTACGTCTCCTCGCTGGCCACGCATCCCACTCGCCAAAACATGCTCAGCGTCGCGGGTCAGCGTTGCTTTTATTGGCGCAGCGAGTCGGCCGATGACGACGAGGCGGATGGTGATGCCTGAATTCTGCGGGTGGGAGGGGCGGTTAATGCTCTATGTTATATAAAAATTATTTTAATGTAATTTTGTTGTATAATTGTTATTAAACATTGAAAACCTTTTGCTTTCAAATTTTCAATTGCAAAAATGAAATAAAATCCATTAGAAATGGAAAAATTGAGTGTAAAATTTATCAAAAAATGTTTTACTGCACGTGATGTATGCATGTATGTGTGTATTATGTACGCGAACATGCGGGCCAAAAATTGGAGGAGATGAGTGAGTAAAGTTAGAAGAAAAATGAAAGAAAATAGACGGAATTGTGGACGTAGGAGGAAAGGGCGGTAAACGAGAGAAAGCAAATAATATCAAGCGGAAAATATGTGACACGAGCGAAGAAGAGAATGCTAAAAAAAAGGATAAAAAAGTTTGTACGCGTACACATAACATGGAATGAACGAGAGGTGCAAGAGTTATGCAAGGAGAGCAGCGAAAAGAAATGGAAAAGAGTGCAATTCCTTCTGCGATGTCTGGATGCACTCAAACCTATCGCAGATTTTTCGCTACGCAAATGTTGGCTATATAAGCGTTGGTGATGGAAAATGTACTGGACGTGAACACAGACGGCGGTGAGGTCGGCGCCCTCGACCAACCGAATGTGAGAAGGGCGATTACGCGCATAGGCGCGCTGGAAAGGGCGGTTACCGTCCACCAAATGCGCTCGCCCGCCCGTCCGTCCCGCCCACACATTCGCCTGCCACTTCTCTAACAAAAAAATGGAAAAAATCGTGGAAAACACGCAAACACACACATACACACTTGATCAATGTCCAATCACTCCGTTCTCTCTGCCCACACCGACTCGTCTCGTCTTCTTGGCCTACTCTCTTCCCTCTACTAGGACACACAGCCTTACTCTCCACTCCACTCAATCGTGGCCCCCGCCCTCACGGGCTGGGGAAAGCGGAAATTGCACAGCATGCTCACCGAGTAATTTCTGCGCCCGATTTTGAACGCCTCTCGCGGTTTAGCCGAGCAGGGCGAATCGAGGAGCGCTGTGGGCGGCTAGTCCGGACTAGTCGCACTGGTGCTTATCTTCGTCCCTCTTTCCGGCGCGCCGCGAATTCGCCCTTCGGTCGGCGGTTTCGACCACGGGCCGACGGATGTGTTCACTTTTTGGAGTTTTTTAAAAACCAATTTGACTATTTTTAACAACATTCTGTTTTATCAAAGAAAATACTAAAAACATATCATACATACATTCAATTAAGGGTGGCTCGGGCCCACTTTTTTCCAGGCCCAGGCCCGGCCGGCCCGAAAATTTTGAGCCCGGCCCGGCCCGCTCATTCTTGGGCCCGTTGGTTAAAAAAATTCTTGGTTAAGAAAGTAAAATTTATTTAATCATGTCATTAATCTTTAAAAAACCAAAATTTTAAGTAAGTTTTGCAATCACATATGTACAAGTTAACAAAATTTCCGGGCCCAACCGGGCCGGCCCGCTCATTCTTCTGCCTGTCCCTGCCAATACCCGGCCGGGCCGGCCCGACCGGCCCTGCCCGCGAGCCACCCTTATATTCAATACATATAACCAAAAGTGAATGAATCTTGGACAATATTTTTGGGCATGAAAACGGCCACAACGCCCGTGGCGCAATCGCACTCCGGCTATACATATTTGTTTTTTTAAATAAATAATAAACAATTTTTAGGTTTAAAAAGAGGATGTCCAGTTTGACTTGAGTGAAAAAGATGGTTGCTAAGCTTTTTTGAATTCAAATTTTTGGACACATTTGACTTTTTTGGACATTTCTTTCCTTTTTTGTGTTTTCTGGACAAGTTCTTTTCAAAGTTTGAGCGTATAACTTTTTGTAATATTTTTAAGCCAAAGCCTCGGCGAGACTTGCGCTCAAATAACATCGATGTAAATAAAGGCGTTTTAACAGATTGTCAGGCAGGCATACAGGAAATGGCGCTCACCATCACGTTCGTCTTGCGCGACTTCGCCGAGTGGACGTCCATTCCGGGACCGATTCAAATCATCTACGCGCTCAACTCCTTCATCCGCTTTCTTTGGGTCGTCATTTGGCTGGCGCTTTTCGGCGTTTTCGTTTACGAATTCTATCTGATCATCGAGAAGGTGTTGAAGCTCGACTCCCAAATCGACGTCTCATTCGACTTCCAGCCACTGGTGAGTGGGGAATAGCCATATACAACGCACCTAGACACATTTTATTCACTTTTTCAGAGATTTCCAATCGTTACCGTTTGCAATCAAAACCCATACAAATTGTCGGAGATTGTCAACGCGAATGGCAATGCGAATTTCGCCGAAATAGCGCATTTTCTTCGAGACTATGAGCGCGTTGTGGCGGGCGGCTATCGGCCGATTGTCAACGATCGATTCGCTTTTAATGTACGTATTTTGTTATGTCAATCATTTTCGACAACATCTAAGAGAGCTGAGTTGAAAATGAAGTCAAGATTTCGAAAGGAAAAAACATTAAAAATCGAAAAAATTATTCACCCATGGTCTACCATACATACATTCGATTTTTTGCTCGCTTCAGAACGCCTCGACGCGCTTCGCGAAAGAGGCGTGGGCAGAAGAGACGCTTCGTCTGCTCGCCAACGCGCTACCGCTCGAGATCCGCCGTCGCGCTATGTACCACTTCGACGAGCTGGTACAGTCCTGCGAATTTGACGCGATTCCCTGCCACAGGTAAGCCGCAATCGGAATACATTTTTCCATTTCAATGCGCCATTGAATGCTCGCCAGCAAGCCAGAAAAGGTACCACTTAGGCGGTCAGCCCGTCTTACAAACCCCTCCCCCTCCTGACAAAAAATGAAGACGTTTTTGTTGTTAATCTCGTAATTAATTTATTTCAATCCGGATTCACTTGCTTTTTAACTTGATGCAGATTTACAAAGAATAGCTCCTCATAATTTTCTTTTCTTGCCGGTTGCGAATTTAATTATTTATTTATTTTTGTTGTTATTGTTGTTATGTTGCGCTTGCGTAATAAATATTATTATTATTATTATTATAATGCACAAAATCATAGCCGCACTTGGAAAAGTCCAAACTTTTTAGAGGAAACTTTACGATACATATCGACCCCAGCTACGGTGCCTGCTATCGTTTCAACATGCCGAACAATTCCGATTTTCGGACGTTTCGCGCCGGTAGCCGCTTTGGGCTACGATTGATACTAACGGTTATGGTAAAGTAAAGTTGCGCGCGGCGACAAAAAGTTTTGATGCGCTTGCCGGCCTGCTATTTTTCGCGTTTAAATGAAAAAAGCTTTCATTTTGCCATTTTGTTCGAGATTGCTTGTTTGAACATATATGTAATAGTAATGTGACACACACACATATAGTACACATTTCTCGCCTTACAGCAGTAGTGACAAAATTTCTAGCAAACAAATCCCGCCGGTGAACAACTGTATTTGCCGACGACAAAGTTGGCGGGAGTTCGAATTTCGGTACTTTTATAGTTTTAGTTCGTCAGTCACGGCGCAAAAACTCTGAACAAAAAGTGAAACAAAAAATTTATTGAG
>SAUE01003045.1:79336-99649 GCA_009724625.1 Deladenus siricidicola | reverse complement strand
ACACACACACACACACACACACACACACACACACACACACACACACACACACACACACACACGACAGTAAAACGTTTGCGCTAAACTCACGTTCCATCCGGCTTTATGCGCTTGGCGATGTCGCTGATGTAGTCGAAGGCGTATTGGCGCTGTTCATTGAGAATCTCGCCGCCGAACACAATTTGGCCGGGGTTGACGACGGCGATGCCGCGGTCCGTCGACAGACTCAGCGGATCGTACTTGCAGCACTGTACGGCCAGCCTGAAATACATATCTCACACAAATTGTAAATTTAGAAGAATTTTAAGATTTGAATCCAATTGAATCGTTGATGAGTGTTGCCCAAAGAGGTAATATTTATGGTTTGAAATGTTTTGTCTCTCCCCCACTCCACAATTATCCCGTGGGACGCCAGTTTTCAATGGCTTCGGAGCTCTAGCTATGATAGTTTTTTTTTTGTAGTTTTTTAGATATAATCCGTGAATCCGGCCGGAGTCGCACACATATTTTCGATCTCAGCTCGAAAGCTGAGATACTTGGAATCTTCGCCAAATCACCACGACTTAATTGTGGGATGGGGGGGGGGCAAAAATATTTTTCACCAGTCATTGTCATTTTTTTACCGGAGATTCGTTTGGATTCAAGTCAACTTTTGTTTACATAGTAGCTAGTAGCTAGCTGCTTAAGTTACAGGATGTGCTCAGTAATTATTACAATAACTATTACTATTACAATTACTAATAAATTGAAAAATGAGAGAAAAATGCAAAACGTACGCGTTGCCGGTGAGGTTGGCGATAGGCCCGATACCTCCGACCCAAAAGTTCTTTTCGCTGGGGCATTGTTCGTTGTCGAAGCTCGACGCGCACTCCTTAAACCACGCACACAATGCTCATTCAACAAAACGATTTATCGAATCAAATTCATGGAAAATTTCCCCAAAAAAGCTTGCCAACTGAAAAGAATTCAAACTAAAAAAAGAGTTTACCGCGGTCTGCGCGCGAAAGTGGTCGGCGTTCTCGGCGCTGACGGGACGCGGCCGCAAGTTGTCGGTGGCTTTGCGGAAATAGCCGTCCGGCTTCTTGTTCACGCGGTAGAAGGTGGCGGGCGGCGACGCCGGCTTGCCCTCCGCCGTCCAGCCGAAGCAGGTGGGGCGCGCGCAGCCGAGCACCGGCTGGCCGTTCGGCAGTGCCTAAACGCTTTTTTGTGTTTGCGTTTTGTACACACACACAAACACACTCATGCACATACAGACACACGTAGACACACCAGGACACATACAAACACAATCACACACAGACACACACACACACCATGGGTGGTAAAATTTGCAATTTGTGAAAATTTTACCATTTTTTGCAAATCTTAAAAAATGGGAAACAGTTGTTTAAAAAAAAAATTACAAATGAAAATTTTAATGCTTGCAATTTGCAATTTGCAAAAATAAAATTTATTCCCTGGTACACAAACACCAATAAATTTCTTTTGCGCAAATCGCAAAACGCAAATAATTTTTTCACTTTTTTCGAGCCAACCCTAGCAAAAAAATTCACATTTTTTTGTTCTTACTTTTATTAAAAAATAAACTTGAGCTGATAAAATAGATAACACACCATGCAAACAGTATACATATATCATCAATGGATGCATTATCATTATCAGTACATATAGCCGAGAGAGAGAGAAACTATAAACCTCAAAGCTGAACGGAATTGCGGATTGTCCGCAAAACGAGGCAAAAAATGTGTCGAATTTTGTTGAAAAAATAATGAAAACCGCAAATTGCCAAAGCCAAGTCATCTGAAAAGTGCACAAAATTTCGCAAATTTGCATTCAAAATCGGTGAAAAGTTAGTCTTTGAATTTGCTTTAAAAAAGGTTGAATGAAATGAAAGCTTCGAAGTGAATTGATGGTGGTGAGCCGACACACCACAAAATAAAGGAAGTTGGAAAGAAAGTTACTTGAGAATGATGATAAGGATATGATCGCCGAAATCATAAAGATTTCATTATCATTATCAGTCGGCTACGCTCTGCTAATACGTTGTTGCTAGCAATCTCAACGAAAGGATAAAAAATGAATGAGATCCGCTTTTACTTCTTTCCGTCATTTTTACCTTCTTTCTTATCTTCTTTAAGTTCTTTTTTTCTTTCTTCTTCTTTTTTCTTTCTCACTTTTTTTCTTCCCTTCTTTCTTACGTTCGTTCTTTCATTTCTTATTTTTTCTTTATTTTTATCTTTTTTACCTTTCTTTATTTCTTTCTTTCATCTCTTTTTTTGGTTCTTTCAGGTTATCGGACCCCAAAAAAAAATTTTTTTTCATGATTTTTTTTGATTTTCCGGCACGGAGAATTCGAATTTAATCATGTTTCCTGCTGTTTTTGTCGTTTTTGTGAAGTTTTTGATATTTTCTAGTTGTTCGTTTAACTAACCTTATGTTGTCTCTTTTTTAGTTTGTTGTCTCTTTTTTAGTTTGTTAACGTACTAAGATGAATTTTAAACAACTAACACGTCGCGTGAATAGTGAAGAAGAAGCAGTGCGATTCTTTCAAGCGTACCACGTTTTGCCGAGTGAAATGACATGCGCGAATGGTCATCAGATGACGTTATCGTTTGCTGTAAAATTTATTGTTAAATATTTTAATTGTTAAATATTTATCGTTGTTTTGTTAGAGTTATGTTATAAAATTATGCCTCGAAAGTGTCAACAACTTCACAAAAACGACAAAAACAGCAAGAAACATTATTAAATTCGAATTCTCAGTGCCGGAAAACCAAAAAAAAATCATGAAAACAAAATTTTTTTTTGGGGTCCGATAACCCGAAAGAACACTTTTTTCTTCTTATTCCTTATTTTTCTACATATATATTTTCACCTTCTTTTTTGCCTTCTTTCTATCCTTCTTTCTACTCTGCCATTTTTTTGTTGTTTTCCTCCTTTTTCTCTGTCCTTCTTTCTTCCATTCCGTTTTACCCTTTCCCTCTCTTCTTTCTACCTGTCCTTCTTCCCATCTATTTCGTCTCATTAATGCAATTTGTTTGACTAGAGTTATTTGGGCCAAAAATAGGTATGCGATTTTAGCGAGTTTTAAAAATTCATTGTAAAATTTTTGTAAATAATTTGAAAAATGCTATTATACAGTGAGACGAAACAGATATTCATTATGGAAAATGTATAAAAAAAGAAAGAAAGTGCAAGCCTGTCCTTCTTCCTATCTATTTCGTCCTATCTATATTCCTATCTATTCCTTTGTATTTTTCAGCAAATAACATTTTGTGTACGTATGTACATATCAATCCACCAGTGCTGTAACTTGCATCCGAAATGAATCCGCAGATCCAAACGCATCATCCGGATTCAAAAAATGGATCCATTTTTTCCAAATTCATTTTTAAAAAGATTTTCTTATTTTATCTGCTTCCTCATCCCTTCCGTTCACTATTTGAGTGTCTACGTTTTGTTCTTCACCCACATTACCCCACATTTGAGGCTTTTAGCGAAAAGAAGTTTTTTCATTCATTCAATTGAATTTTACAATTGCGATTATTTATTTCGCACGGAACTTGGTGTGTCTAGTCGTTTACATAAAAATGTTTATAAATCAATTTTATCTATAGAAAAAAAAAAGTGCATTGGAAAATGTTGATAACCGAAAAAACAAAATTAAATTAAATTAAATTAAAAAATGCTACTGCAATTTACAGCAGAAGTTAACAAAAGAAAAAAAATTATTTCGCGTTTGATCTACCGTAAGTCGTCAAATCAGTTTTTTTCAAATTTTGCGCCCCAGGAACTTTGCGCCGCCACAAAGTCGGAATTTTGCGTCCCGAAAATTTTTGGGGCGCAAAATTCCGGTTTTCCGGAATTCCGGAATTTTACGCCCGAGATTTTTGGAATTTTGCGCCCCCTTCGTACATTTTCCTACGATTGAGAATTGCAATAAATTCTCAATCTAGTACATCCAAAACGTTCCAAAAGAATTGAAACATAAGAAACCTGACTAGTTTTGGCTTCAGTTTTGTAAATTGGCTTGTGTTTGTTTTTCTACGCTTCCAAACACATTTGTCTATGTTTGCAGCATCGCTGAATTGAAATTAGCATATGTATAAAAAAGTTTTTTTAATACTTTCATAAATTAAGAAAAAAGCACTAAAAAGTGAATGAAAAAATGTTGAAATATTTTTTTGCGTCGAGAATGATTTTGAAATTAGTTGAGATTTTTTGTTTTGTTTTTGGAATCAACCCGAAACAAACACATTTGCACTGAAGCAAATTCAAAAAAAGGAAGAACAAACAGAAAACGGAAAATCTCAGTCCACCATAATGATATCATTTTACGTAACGAACTAAAAAACTGAATATGAGCTGTGAATGCGAAAAGGGGAAAGTGGCGGTTCAACAAAATACGCTTATCAATCAATTAATTCATTAGTTTCCCACATTCTCATTCTCCAATTAAGATTTCAGAAAAGTGCGCCTTCTTCACTGATAAATGACATTTACGTGGGAGTTTCACCGACATTTGCGTGTCAAAGCTTCCCAAAAAACCGAAACAATTCCTTTAGTAATCTTCGCGTTAAGCTAATTTTGCTAGAGAGAAAGAGAGAGAGAGAGAGAGAGAGAGAAATCCCAATCAACTCAAAAATCATCTTTGGTTAAATGTGTTTGTCTCGTCTGCTTATTAAAAAAAGTTATTTTTTAATTCATTGAAAATTGAACATATGTACATACATACATAGAATAAATAATTGACGTAAAATAAAAAACAATTTTGCAAACTCAATTTGCACATACAATACGCTAACTTTTTTATAACATATTTTGCAAGTTTTTATAATAAATATTAACAGGAAAAAATTAATTAAAAAAAACTTTCAATGCAAGTTTATAATAAAAAATTATAACAAAAAATGAAATTTATAATTCTAATTTTATTTAAAAATAATTTAAAAATTAAAAGCCACAAATAATGAAAAAAATGTTGAAAATTACAGAAAAAATTATTTGCTTTGTCATTTGTGCATTTCAGAGCAGAAATGCTCTCAGCGGCTCAGTGGTCTAGTGGTATGATTCTCGCTTCGGGTGCGAGAGGTCCCGGTTTCGATCACCGGCTGAGCCCATTCATATTTTTCCCCTTTATTTATTTATTTTTATTTTATATCTTTTAAGCAGCATTGTGACTTGGCTCGCGAGCGACCTTTTTGCCAAAATTTGCGGTATTGTATCTCAGCGTAAGATAATAATTTACCGATTTTCTAAGATAACTAATGAAGAGCGAAATCTGAGGATTATAAAAGTATATTTACTTTTCATTTTTTATCAAAAACAAAAAGAAATAAATTTAATCGAAAAAAGCGAAAATGTGCAAAAATAAAAAATGCTTGAAAAAACGCACGGAAAAATCGACTCGCGAGCAAAATTTTCGACTCGCGACGCGACTCGCGGCTTTAAACGTTATTATGCTTATTAAAATTTGAAAAATTATCGAATTGACGACATATAAAGTGTGTATTCTGACGATTACAATGATACTAAAAATTTGTTATTTGGTTTAAAATGAAGCATTGAAGATAAAGGGGTAAGATCAGCAGAAATCGCGAGTCGTTTTCAACAAAATGCAAAAATCGACTCACAAAAGAGTCGCCAGTCGTTTTGCGAGTCAAGTCACAACACTTCTTTTAGGGATAAGAAGAGGGATCTTTTCAAATAAAGAAGGAGCTTTTCAAAATTTACATTTTCCTCAAACAATTACTTTATTTAAATCTCTTTAACAATTATAACCAAACAAATTTGTAAAAGGTTTTTCGCCATTGAAAATCGATGACGTTTGTCCAAAATTGAAATTTGAAGTGGCACTAGTGGCCTGCGCTAGAAGCAGAAGCACCTCTGCTCGTACAATATTGTGTAATCCCTCTGGCAACTTATCAATTTCTGCAAAGAAAATCTTTAAGAAATAATTTCTTTTTCGTTAATAAAATTTGATTAAAAATATAACAGCAAAACTCAGAAATATGTATAAATTTTTTAAATGTAAACTGTTAAAAATGTTCCTTACCGCTAGCCACCAATCGGCCGAACAGTGCGTTTTGCGACTCTTTCGCCACAAAAATCTTCGGAGAGTCGGGCAGCGAGGGATTATTGCCATTCAGGTTTCGTGGCGCCGTCTCTTCCTCTTTGCTCCTCTCTTTCTCTCTTTCCCTGTCCACTTCAGGCGAAGAGGATGACGAGGACGAAGACGAAGTAGTCGCCGACAAAAGTCCGTCGAGAATGCCGCTCCGACGAGCCGTCGCTATCGGCCTCTCTTTGCCGTCCGTTTTGTGCTTTGGCGGCGTAATTTTGATGTTGTTGTCGCTGCTGACCTTTGTTGGCGCGAAAAGCGACGTTAGCGGCGACGTGAAGAGTTTCTCGACGACTTGCGCGTGACTTTCCGCCGCTTTCGCCGCGTCCGCCGGCGACGCCGCCAACAGAAGACTACCCAAATTGGAGATGGACTGAGGCGGCGGAGCTTCTATTCCATTCGCCAGTCTTTCAAAGTCCTTATTTAAGACAGCAGCGAAATGAGGTCTGGACGTCATTTCGGCCGCCGGAACGTTGGGTAAAGCTGTCTTTTGAAAGCCGCCGTCAACGGCCGGCTCGGCCTTCAATGCGCTCGGAGAGGATTGTTGCGAAAATATTCCCGAAACTTCTGCTGATTCGAACTTAATCTTCTTTGATTTGTTCATTAACAGCTTGTCCAAGATTGTCGGAGTGCTAAACCACAATACACATTGTACATATAACTTTTATAATCTATCTATTGAATCTATTGAAGACCTTTTTTAATGGATAACAATAGATAACAATAGTCTACAAGATGGATGTGCTTGATTGCGGAGTTACGCGAATGACGATTTAAGAAAATTCATGTACGTTTTTTAGCTTCGTAATTGTGAGTTACAGATTACGAGAAAATATGCTCGTAATTACAGGTTTTTGGTGGAAGGTATTTTTGACTTTTTTGAAAATCTTTTTACTTCAAGATCTGTTAGAGCGATATTTTAAACTCTCTGGTTTACTACAACAACTCCCTCGACTCCCTTATCTACAATAACACTTAATAAGGCTCATTGGTTTATAATAGCGATATAGGGCTCCCTGGTCTACAATAACGCTTGCTAGGACTTCCTTAGGACTCCCTGGTATGCAATAACACTTACTAGGACTCGTCCTCGTCGAAGTGGCTGCCCGACTGCTCGTCCTCGCTCTCCTCGTCCATGAACGCGGTGGCGTTCGTCGTCTCGAAATCGTCCAAGAGTTTTCGTTTCTTCCCCACACTTTTCAGGCTAAATTCTTCGCCTTTGACATACATACACATTCATACATATATATACATGTGTATAATTTGCATTTCTAGATTCATCATTACGCCAAAAGCCATATATGTACCTTTCATAGAACTCGCAGTAGGGAATGAGGAAAGTGAGCGCGTCAAAAAATCGAAAGTTGCTGGCGGCGGACGCGACGTTTTTCCCCGAATTCTCTTCGCTTTTTAGACGGAAATATTCGACGCGAAATTTTCGCTTTAATGAAATCCACTTTTTATACGTGGATTGCACTGAAATATAGCAAAAAAATACAATAAGACATATAGATAAATAACCAGAAATATGTATGCCAAGCTTATACATATGTACATAACATATATGTACATAATTTACGGTCTGTTTACAAGAATTTAAAAAAAGTTTGGCAATTTAAAGACCAAGCGAAAAACAAAAACCTTGCGAGTCCGAGCAGCCAGCCTCGCGAATTTCGCGCTGCACCTCCTTGAACGCCTCGCCTTTTTTGTTCTTGTTTTTGTAGTCGGAAAGGTCGACCTTGTAGAGGACGGGATGCTTCTCCACGGACGCGATCAACGCGCCAATAAATTGCTCTTCAGACGTCATGCCCGGAATGTGTTACACGTTTTGCCTTCAAATTTTGAGAAATTACGGTATTAAAATTGTCACTAATTGAATTTTAATTGTATGTACACAATTCTTTTTTAAGTTATGTGTTTTTTAAGTTATGTTTAAGTTATGTTTTAGCATATTTGACTTGTTTTTTGCAGCATCGATGAGATTACTAATCAGTGTTTTACATTTTTTTTCTCAAATAATGAAAATGAACCGACAAAATTCACTTGAAAAAAGTTCAAGACGACGATTCAAATTAATTGTAAAAAATTTCAAATTCAAATCGCGAGTTAAATCAAATGAAAAATTGAGTTGAACTGTTGAACTGACTTAATTTTGAACTTGAACTTTTTGCAAATTAACTTAAACTGGCGATTTGAATTTTTTTCAATTAATTTAAACTTGTGGCTTGAATTCATTAAAAAGTTCAAATGAATTTTATTTGAATTTCATTTGAACCGAAATAGGAAAATAGTGAGTGGTACTAATAAAAAACAAACTTTGAAAAGGACAAAAAATGTAGGCAAAGTGATGCAGGAAAGCCTAGCTTCTCACTCACTCCAAAATGCGAAACATTTTCGAGAAAGGCGTTTAATCGATTGAGAATGATTTTTTTCTTTCTTATGCTGAGAATTGTCTGAACGATGAGATTTTTCGTGTTGGTGTGTAGAGAAAGTGAGAGAAAGAGAGAGAGAGAGCTCAGTAGCTTTCACATTCATTTTTGCCCACTTTCAATCGATAAATAATACCATAAATACACTACTCTTCTCGCATCACCAAACTATAGGCCTAAGCCACTCTCGCGTGAAGGAAAGCGAAAAATGGATCGAGATGGTAAATATATATGTTATTATACTAACTACAACAAGAATGAAACGAAAAATGGTGGCTTTATGAGGTATTTATAGCGGATGTTTGATTTCTAACAAAAAGTACACATGTTTATTATTTCTCATATTTAGCCATAACCAAAGTTATCATTTCGTCTAGATCAAACTATTACATTACAAAAGTAATCATCTAGATCAAATTATTACATTAAAGAAAAGTATCATCTAGATGAAGCATTAAAAACATTATCATTTAAATCAAACTGCATTAGATCAAACTGAGCAATACGCACATAAAAAAGATTTTTTAGATCAAACCGTAATAAATAAAAGTTATCGTCTAGATCAAACCATAACAAATTTCTTTTTGTTACGGTTTGGATCAAACCATAAAAATATGAATGATATCATTTAGATCAGATAAAAAAGAAAGTTATCATTTACATCAAATAAATAAGAAAATTATTACATATTTAGATCAAAAAAAATAAGAAAGTTATCATTTAAATCAAATAAATAAAAAATGATTGTTTAGATCAAATCATAAAAAAAGAAATAATCATCTAGATCATAACAAATGTTTTCGTATTTATTATAGTTTCACGTTTATGACTTAGTTTCAGTGTTTCACGTACAGTAACTAACTTTTTAGTTTGGATTTGTTGGTTTGTTATCAAAATAAAATTAATTAGAATAGTTAAGTTTTTTAAGTTAATTTTGGATTAATTGAAATATAAAAATTCATGAACGTCGGCGGATATTGTGTTATGAATCAAAAAATCTACAAAATGTGAAGAAACCTAGAAAATAAAAGCGTACTCAAAACGTGGAAATGCAAAGAAAGAAGAGGAAATGAGGTTGTGGCCACAACTCTATCGCTGTTGTTTCGCTGTGCTAGCAGTAGCAGCGAAAATTTCCAAACATAACGCGATAGTTGCTGAAGATCGTGGAGTAGAGTGCGTCCATCGATTGCTTCGCCAGCGGGCCGCCTAGCGCATAGTTGGTCGTCGTCGNTCAAGCAGAAAGCGGCAACCGAGTTCTAGTACGGTCCCGGGGGCCCGGGAATGGGTAAAAGAGACAGATGTGCCCGGGGGGGGTCCGCGAAAAAAGGAAAAAAATTTTTTGCGAAGGAAACAATTCAGTTAAAACCGAAATTTAAGACATTTAAACTTTGGAAAAAATAGAAAAAAAAAAATTCTAACGGCAAAACGCTCTAAAGCCGCGATATGGATGGAAAGTGCGGTGTGTTTGTATGAGTAAGGAAGAGGGGGAGGAAAGAAAAGTGGCACACGATATGGAAAAGCCCCCACTCTCGATGCGTTTTTAACTGCTCTTCGGTGGTTGTTGTTTGTGGTGGTGGTTTTTGTTGTTTTTTGCATTCGAAATTTTTGCCATCGAGAAAGCTGAAGGAAAGGAGATGAGAAAGGACGATTTCGCCTCTTTCCTCATACTTTCTTTCTTTCGGAAAGTGAGCATTTTCATGAAAAATTGAGGGTAAACAATTTCTTGCTTTTGATGGCAAAAGCTTTCCTTTCTAAATTTTTTTTTATTTCCATTTAGGAAGAAATGATGATGATGATGATGATATAGCCTCATTTGTTTTTATTTCTTCATTTTTTCTGTCTTTCCCTTTTTTACTTTTTTAAATGAGTTCGAGCAGCGTTTTGGATTTTATTAAAAAAATTTAAATTAAAATTTTTTGATAGTGCCAAAAAAGATTTTTTTGTATTCTTTTCTTTTTCATTTCTTCAATTTCCTTCTTTTTTTACAAATAGGACAACTTGATGCTTAGCGATCGGAAAAATTTTGTGCCAAAAAATTAAGAGATTTAAAAATTCCATTCGGTTTGGAATTTGAGTCCGAGACGAACGGTCACATTTTTCGAAATTTTCGAAAGATGTTAGAAATTTTTTTGAAAATTTCAAAATGCTATAAAAATGGGGTTTATAAGGCATTCGAGTCGGAATTCAATGCCACATCGAATGGTACTTTTTAATTTTTATACGAATTGGCACAAAGTCTGCAGATCATCGCTTGGCGCCAAGTTGTCCCGGGCGTCAAGTTAAACAAAAAATAGAACATTTTCCAGAAACAAAACTGAAGACATAAACTTTTGTCTTCACAAATGACAAAAAATTGTTTTGCAACGCATATTTGTAGATTTGTCAGAGTGAAAAAAACTATTTATGCAAAAAAATCGAAATTTCCCATTGTATTGAGATCTAGGACTGATACGGTCGATCTCATTGTGAACACAAATATCAGCATAATTTTTAGTAGAACAAATAAACAAAAAAAAGTAAAAACACATATATAACTTTGTTCGATTGTCAGTTCGTCAGTTGAAGACAGAAATTCGCCAATTCTTCTATAAAGGCTATGGAATTTGAGCTAGAGGCCTAACGTTAATACAAATTTCTACTCCATTGATGGAGGGGTCAGCGGAGGCCATGTCCGACAATCAACTCCACCCTCACCGCTACCCGAAATCGGAAGTGTAGTGTAAAAAAATTGGTGATATTTTAGCCTTTGCACAATTCCCAAATTTTTTTTAGCCTTGCCGTAAAGGTAGGCGCGGCTTTATATTCTTTGGCTTTTGGGTCTTAACCAGTGCTTTGACTTGAATCGGAGGTGAATCCGCGAATCCGGATTCGAATCCAGGAATGTTCGGATTCATCTCAGCGGATTCGAAATCGTGGATTCCAAATTGGATTCATATAGCATTTGAATCCGGATTCGAAAGGTCTGAGTCGAATCCGGATTCGTGATTCGCTTGAGAAAAATTGGATTCATATCGAATAATCCGAAATTTATTCGAATCCGCTTTTTCTCTAAAAAAATCCGGAGAAGCGGATTCGCATTTTCGTGCATCCAAAAAATATATACGAGTTGGATTCATCTGGTCGTTCCACAAAACAAATGAATCCAGCTGTGCGGATTCATCTGGCATGATCTGGCACTTTTGAATCCTGGGCCCAATGATCATTTAAAGAAATTGAATCCAAATTTAGTGGATTCACTGGATACATCTTCGGATTCTGTCGTCAACGGTCCGAGATCGGACGGTTCGCGAGTATGGATACTGTTAGCAACCGAGTCGGAATTGTGGACAGAGTAAAAATTGCATTAAATTCAAACGATTTCTTCAAAGCAATACCAACAAGAAAAAATTCGCTATTTTTATTCTATTTAAAATTTGCTCCCTCCACAATTTCCGAGTCGGAAAAGAGCAAATTCCATCACAGCAAGGCCAATGTGCACATATGCACATATGTATTCGTCAAGTCAGTGGCCAACTGACTTGACGGTGGCCAACTGACTTTGGCTGACGTTGAATTATATTCGTTTTGTAGGCCAATGAACTTCTTCTGTAAAATAAATACTTCCTCCGATCTTTCACACACAGACACAAACACATAAACTATTATTAAATTTCGATTTTGGCGGTTTGCAGTGATGCGTAAACATTGAATGACAAACTTTCCCTCCTCCAAACAACCAAAAAACACACAATGCCAATTTTGGATGGTTTGTGCGTTTGAATTTTTGATGTTTATTTTTTTGTTTATTTTTGGGTAGACTTTTTTTAGCTGTGCGCCAAAATTACTTTAGCTGCGCGCCAAAATTACTTTAGCTGCGCGCCAAAATTACTTTAGCTGCGCGCCAAAATTACTTTAGCTGCGCGCCAAAATTATTTTAGCTGCGCGCCAAAATAACTCGTTAAAAAGTAAAAAGTTTATGAACACCTAGAAAGTTTGTTGCGCAAAGTTTACCACCAATTGTCATTTGCGATACAAATTTTTGACTTTTAATTTGCATTGTTTATGAAAATTTACAAGTTTTACTTGAATTTACGTGTATTTACACGCAAAATTACGTAATAAGGCTTCGAAGTCGAATTCAAATTTTTACTAATTTTAACTTTTTACTGAACTTAACTTTGTACTATGACTAACTTTTGTGATTAACCACTCAACATTTTACTAAACTTAAGTAATTAACGTTCTACTGTGATTAACTTTTTTTTCGTGATTTTTTTCTGAATTTAACTTTTTACTGAACTTAATTTTTTACTGTGATTAACTTTTTCTCAATTTAACTTTTTACTTTTTTTAATTTTTTTTAAATTTTGAATTTTTTTTAAAAATTTTTTTTTTTTTTTTTAATTTTTTTTAATTTTTGTATGTATCAACATTTTACTAAGTTTAACATTTTACCGTAATTAATTTTTTACTTAATTTAACTTTTCAACTTTTTACCGAAAATTAAACTTTTTACTTGCGGTGGTTAATTTTTTACTGTATGGGAAATGGTGAAAACATTTTCGTTTGAATTGATCACTTTCAAGATTGCTTCTACAAATGTGTAATCCCTCTTAATCGCTCGATTTCTTCAGTTTGCATTTGAGGAAATCCTCAATGACGAGCAAACGAACGAAAAAGAAAGAAAGAGAAAGAAAAAAGACAGGAAGAAATATTCAACGCCAAATCCGGAAAAATAGTCGTGATTTTTTAAGTTCTTTCAATTTTTCGTTTACATGCATATGTATATTATGTATGCACATATGTATGTATGTGTTCGTTTGCTAAGATTCTGCTCTTCGTTGAAGCGAACCGCTCGGTTTCGTCGCCAAGACGAATCTTTGCAAATTGATCCATCAGTATCGATTAGAATTTTTTTAAATATAATTTTCTCTAAGTGTTTGCATGTTTGTTTGTGTTTTATGTTTGTTTGTTTTTGTCTATTTATTGGTTGAGTAAATTTCCTCAGTGACCCTAACTGAACTGTACGGAACTGAACTGAAAGGTATCTACTCGGAACTGTTCCTCATCACTTAACTCATCACTAAACCTCTTTATTTAACGAATGCATTCATTTCTCCAGTAGATATTCACTAGATATTTTATATGTTGTACAAAACTGATTCCCGCAACTGTAAGTTTTTTCTCACTCGCTCACTGTAAACGTTCTCACTCATCGTGCTTTTATCACTCAATCCAACCAACTTCATCTTCTTCAAAACGCTACTACACGTATTATCATTCTCATGCAAAAAAATGCTTTTTTCAAATGCGTTTTTTTGCTTCCAGTTTTCTTTCTCTCGCCCACTTTTCTTTTCTTTTCTTTTCTTTTCTTTTCTTTTCTTTTCTTTTCTTTTCTTTTCTTTTCTTTTCTTTTCTTTCTTTCTCTTTCCTTTTTCTTTTTCCTTTATTTCTCGTCCACCCCTTTTTTTCTTTCTTTCTTTCCTTGCCATTCTTTTCCTTTCCTTTCTTTCCTCTTTCTTTCCGTTCGTGATCACCACTGAACAAATGTGGAAAAGTAGCATTAACAAAAATCTAGATTCCGGAAGAGTAAGCCCTTCCACTCGATTTTTTGACGCCTCGGGCACAACGGAAAGCAGCAAAAAATATCTTTGAAAAGAAAAGTTCGCTTTCACTTTCATTTATGAATTCTTTTTTTGCGTGATCTTTCCGCCAAATCACTTTCTCTCCTCCTCAATAATTCATTCATTCATTCATCAAGATAGAGAGAGGAAAGAAATACAGAAAACACAGAAAGAAAGAAATGAAGCAAGATAGACGCGCAGAAAGAAAGAAAGACGCAAAGAAAGAAAGCAAGAAGCTAGAGAAAAGAAAGCAAGAAGAAGAAGCTTAACCTTTTGTTTTCTTCCCTTCACAAAATGTCTTGCTTTCTTTGCACAAAATGACTGCGAGCGTTACCGATGGATGTCATTTATTCAAATTAAGCGGCGGCGGCGATCCTTTATATAATTCCTTGTTATTTTCGTCTTTTATTCGCTCATATTTCCAGAAATTGTTCAGTAAAAAGAGAAATTTTGTCATTTTTTCTTGGAATGAAAAGTTTAAACTTTTATTTTCTTCTTTTTTTCGGTTTACAATTCAATCTCGAAAATCTCTTCGCTATTTGCATATTTTTGTTCTACATACATACATATGTAGTATATCGTCATCGGTGTTCAAAACAACTAAGTCTTCTTGTTTGCTGCTCACTCACTTCCAAACGTTGTCAAAATTTCGAGATACAGTAAACTAGCTATTAATTGTTTGCTTTCGATTACATACATATTTGAACTCGTTGAATACACATATCCAAGAAATTCGAAGAAAATTTTTGGTTGATTTTTGACAACTTATTTTTCACTGACAATTGCAAATTTCAAAAATATTCAATCACAACCCACAATTATAATTCTCAGTTCTCAATTACAATCTTCAATCACAATCTCTAATCACAATTACAATTCTCAATCGTTTTCAGTTGCTCGACAATTGCTAAGCGAAAACCGTTGATTAGCAAAACTTTACTTTATTTTTGTGTGAAAAGCATAAAAAAAATTTTCAGATGAAATATTCGCTGTTTGTCGTTATCGCTGTAGTTGTTGTTAGTTTCGCTGCGTTGGCGAGTGCGCAAGACTCGCACAACGGCGGCGCGCAAGCCGCCGAACAACCCGACGCGTCCGCTGCGGCGGCGGCGTCGGCGGGAGCGGCGGCGCCCACCTGCGGAACGCCCGCCACCGACTACGCGCCGTGCATGGCGAAAGAGCGAGCCGATGCGCTATTCAAGCAATGCTGCCAACAGTACGCGCCCGACGGCTGCCAAAGCCTCTGCCAATACGAGACGGACGAGTTGGCGGCGCGGAATTTAGTGAGTTTTTTGGTGGCTGCGCGGAAAAAATAGCAAAAAACGAACTAAAGCTGTTGATTTTTTGAAAATATACATATATGTATGTATATGTATATGTATGAATTTCAGCTGCTGCAAGCCGTAAAGTCGAGCAAATGCGACCTCAAGCACATGAGCACGGTTTTGTACTGCGCTTCACAGAATCAGGTTGGCAATTTTGGATTTATTTATCTGCGAGAGAGAGTGAGAGAGAAGGAGGAGAGAGAGAGAGAAAGAAATAGAGAAGAAAGAGAGAAAAAGAGAAAGAGAGAGAGCGAGAGTGAGAGAGAGAGAGAAAGCAAGAAAGAAAAAAAAATAGATATAGAAAGAGTGAAAGAGGAGAGAGAGAGCGAGAAAGAAAGAAACAGAGAAAAAGAGAAAAAGAAAAAGAGAGAGAAAGAGAGAGAGCGAGAGAGCGCGAGGGAGAAAGAGAGAGAGAGAGAGCGAGGGAGGGAGAAAGAGAAGGAGAGGAAGAACGTGAGAAAAAGAGACTTCAAATTTGCATCATTTTGCATTTGAACACATTTCAAACCGGCTTTTTTAATCTTTTTTTGCATCCAAATCAATCCAAAATTCTGAAAAATGGACGAGGGCTCTTGGATTCGACTCTCTTGGATTCGACAAAAAATGTGTTTTGCATTCGCGACCTATCTAATACATCCGGATACATTTGAGATGCAATTATTATAGTAGCATTGATCGTCCCTCTTTCTCGGCCTAGCCATTGATCATTGCTGGGCTGAAAGAACGAAAAAAAATCCGAATTGCCGAATTAATACATATGTACATACTATACTTACTGTCTCATAACTTCTTTTTTTTTGCTTCAAACAAATTCTTGCTATCCACCGCAAGTCTTAACTGTACGCGCGATGGGTATACGGTAGCATGAGGTATTGATTGATTATCCTTTTCGTTGTAGAACAACAGCGAATGCTGCAGACACTTGAACTTGGCGGACGCGAAGCTGGGCGTCGGCAACCGCTGCCTTCGCTTCTGCGACCCCGCCGGCAAGGGCGGAATCGCGTCGATCTCGCGCTCCGACGTCACGTGCCTGTTCAACTGGAACGTGCTGATGTACTGCCATCACTCGGGCGTCAAGATCGAATAGAATCGATCGCGAATCGATCACAAATCGATCAATTGTATATTATTCATCCACTTACTTCAACAAACTACTGTAGTGGGCGTGCTGGCAATTGGGTCAAAACAATTAAACCACCGCAGAAAAAAGCGGTCAAGTCACAATAAACCAATTGCTGTAGAGAATAATGTCTACTACGTAAACTAATTAACTACTGTAGAGGATAATGGTTTACCTATATGTAAAAGGCCGTCAAAGCAATCAAACTACTACTGTAGAGGACGGGGGGGGGGTGGGCTACATTATTGTAGATGTATGTATTGCTTGCGGAATTGCGGAATTTGTGGAAATTGATGAGACTTTCATTAAAAATATTAAAAATTCAATTTAAATAGCAAATATTGAATTTTTTAAATTTTTGAATTAAGTGTTTGGGGGGGGGGAAGATAATACGAAAAAAAAATAAAAAATAATATATTTGAATTTGCTAGATCAGCAATACATGTATGTAGAGCAAGCAATACATATGTATGTATAGCAAGCAATACACACATACATATGTGCATCATTTATATCAATGCTATGTATTTTAATAATTATTTTTGTCTCCCACATCGATTTACACTACTGTATGTAAATATAATAAGTGCTTTTTTGTGATAATAAATCTTTTTAAATATTCAAAAAAAAATTTTTTGCGGCAATTTAAATAAAATTTTAAAAATAAAATTCTAATAATATATTTTCTTTTATTAAATCTCTGCAGCAAAATAAAACAACAACAAAAACACACACTTTTTGCGCTTTGTATACACATACATTTACATGTATGTATGTATGTATGTATGTATGTATACATGTATGTATGGATGTAAATGAATGTGTGTGGATGTATGTACAAAACAAAAACAAAACAAAAAAAGTCCACACATAATACATTTTGTGACGCAAATGTGTGCATAGTAATACCCGACTGAGGTGAATGAATGAATAATTTGAAGAAGAAAAAATAATAAAAAATGTGCAAAAAAAGAAAAGACTTTTTGTTTGAGGATATATCCAATCCGATGCCGATAGCAACAAACAAACAAACAAACGCACACACACACACAAACACACACACACACAAACACACACACACGCACACAAACACACACACACACACAAACACACACACACACACACAAACACACACACACACACGAACAATAACAACAAACACCAAACACCAAACATCAAACAACAACAAGCAACTAGCAACAATAAACAACAACAAACAACTAACAATAACAAACAACTAACTTTAGGCAAAGAACTTCGCGCTAAATACGAGCTGGATTTACAGATTGATTCAGGGTTGAGATGACTTTCACTTCACATTTGAATACTCGAAAAGGTTTGCTAATTTAGGATTCAAGATGAGCTTCGGCCCATATTAATCTCGCAGCAAATCCCCGGTTGAATGCAAATGAATTCGACTTGAAATACAACTTCGCCTAACGTACAATCGTACAATTGACAATTTACGTAAAATATGTGAGAAAATAGCACCGGCTACAGCAGCTACAGCGCCGAAGACGGAGTTTTATGACAGAAACGAAGACGGAATTTCTCTGTAAATTTTATATTTTTCGACTCCGGTGCAGAGCCGGAACCGGAGCTAAAGCCGGGACGAACACTGGTCACTCATCTTAGCTGGCTTCTGATGATTCATAGCACACTGGCCGATGATGATTCATCTCGGAGCGAATCCTTCACCCCCCTCCCTCCCTCGCAGTTAAATCCCTAAAAACAGTACATATTTATACATATACATAAGTATAATATCACACAATATCTACAGACAAGTTGACACATATGTAATTTTCACTACAAACTAACTAATAGAAACTATGTTACAATATATTATAAATGATAATGTTTATAAATTTCTTTGTGCTACCTAGTAATCTACTGTACATACCATACACAAACTAAATCTACTGTACACATACATAAAATATTCTCAAAAATTTCGCTAACAAATAGAAAACAAATCAAAATGACTTCATAATTACTGGCAAAAAGAGATAATTGATAGCAGAGAGAGAGAGAGAGAGAGAGAGAGAGAGAGTGGCGTGAGAGGCTGAAAATCTCCGCCAATGCCAAATACGTNTATATATATATATATATATATATATATATATATATATATATATATATATATATATATATATATATATATACAGTATATATATATATATATATATATATATATATATATATATATACAGTATATATATATAAACAATTTCAACAACAAAAAAACGTGACCAGCTGTGGCGAAGGTCACCATCATCACCACAGCTGCGGTAAGCTTGCTGCTGCGACTCCACTCAGCTGCGTAGCAGATCGTTCATGAACGAATCCCATTCTGGCAAAACGCCAAAGCCGGGAATCAGCGACGTGATCTCCGCCAAGTTTTGAGTGTGTCTCTGCAATTTTTTTGTTCGTTTTTCGAATGAGTCAAAACAACATTGTTTAGATATAAAGTTGGTGAGGGAGTGGAGGAAAAATTAAAAAAAGAGAGAAATAGAGAGAGAAATAGAGAGAGTGAGAAAGAAATTCGGAATTCCGAGACTCAAAACGGCTGGAATTTGGTCTAAGAGAAAGAGAGAGTGAGAGAGAAAGATAGAGAGAGAGAGAGTGAGAGAGAGATAGAGAGAGAGAACAAAATTCGGAAGTCCGAAAACTCAAAACGGCCGAAATTCCGCCCAACACTACAGACACGACACCTTGACGCCTCCCACCACTCCGGAGACAAAAAATAATATGAAACAACAGGGGGAGAAAAAAGGGCGGAGACTGAGCCTTACAGCGAGCGGCGAGAGGAAGAGGAGAACGGTGCCGAGTCGATTGCGCAAGTCGACGGTCTTGTTCGCCTCGAGGTAGGCGTGCAGTTCTTGTAGCATCTGCTCGGACGCCTTCTGAATCAGCTCGGAGGTGTGTGGCGAGAGGCCGATAGAGCCGGGATTCCACAACAGCAACAGCCGCAGAATCATAAACTCTGCTAAAAAAGAAGTTTTTGTTTTATATACGGGTGGCCCAAATTGGCTGCCAAATTTGTTTTTGCTATAACTTTTTTATTTTTCATCGAACAAAAAAAGAATTATGAAATTTGGTTAAAAAATAAAAAAGTTATGGCAAAAAAAATTTGGCAGCCAAATTGCGCCACCCTGTTACAACATTTGAGACAAAAGTTATGCCAATTCTTAAACTGTACTTGTACTTTTGAACAGGAGTGTCTTATTCATAGATATTTCCTAGATATTAAGCCTCTCAGATTCAGCAGTGTTCTCTCATTTTGCGCTTTAAACAAAAAATTATCGAAAATAATTAATTTTCTGTCGTTGGTTTAAATGGATTTCGAAAAAGTTAAAGTTCAATGATGGCTTCGTTTTCGAATTTTTTTCGTAAGTTTATTTTGTCGGTTATTTTTAATTTTAATTTTTTGTAAAAAAGGGAAAAACGCTGATTTCGCATAAGCGAAAATAATTTATTAAAAAAAGAGAAAATTTAAATCTTTTACCGAAAGTGATGTTCATTTCGGCCATTGGCTTGATGAGATCCTCGATGATTTTCCCCGAGTTTTCTCCGTACATCCTGTAAACGACGAAACAAAATGTTTTGCTATATAAAATTGTTGAAGTGTTTGGACAAGTTTTTTTTGTTTTGACGTGTTTTGGCGAGTAAAAGTGAGAAACGTTTTGAGGGTCACAAATACAAGCCTCATTTTTTTCTA
>SAUE01003045.1:24715-40835 GCA_009724625.1 Deladenus siricidicola | reverse complement strand
TCGACGAGTCCGATGAAATAAATCAGCTTTTTCGGCGATTCTAAAACCATTGTCCATTCAATTCCAACAATTGCAATCGGCTCGGTGGCCGACTCGAATCTCTAAACAATTTTTAGCAATTTTTGGGGATTTTGATAAAAGCTTACAGTAACAATTGCGCGATGGAGAGCGAGGAATTCCTTGATGTCGGCAATTTTGACGGTTTCAGAACAAAATGTCAAATGTTTTTCCGCACCCGAGCGCGCCTTCACGTAGTTGTCGACGAGGCGCGGCGCGATATGAAGCCAATCCACAATGTCCGCGACGTTCAGTGACTCTATGGCTTGTGCGCTATCAATTTTCATATCGAACGCCTCAAGCATGCGCTAAACTCAGAGTACAGTCAAGAGAAAGTCAAACGAATTTCATGAATTTCATTTGAACTTTTAAAGTTCAAGGCGCCAGTTCAACAAAATTTGAAAAAATGCAGGTTCTTAAACGAACGTAACTCATTGTCAATAATCTTTATTAATCGAAATAAAAGCCATTAGAATCAGCACATTTTGCCAATGAGAATTAAGTTCATTTATAGAAATCCGCGTAGAAATCCGGACTTCTGGAGGCGGTAAAAGCGTTGAAAGCGTTTTCGGTTTTTTAGGTTGCTTTATCATATTGGTTTTTGAAGCATTTTTCCTGGAAGAAGTTGTCCAGATGCTTGAAAATGTGGTGGTCGGCGGACGAGAGGCCCGGCGAGTGTGGCGGATGAGGCAGTCTTGTACCTCAATTCGTCCAGCTTCCGCACGCGCTGTGGCGCAGGAGGATTGGAACTTGAAAAATGAACTTGACTTTTCTGGTTAATTTTTTTAAATTAACCAGAAATAGAAAATTTTCCAAAAATAATTAAATTGAAAGCCGCTGGTTCAATTTATTTTCGTAAAGTTCAAGTTGAACTGGCTTTTTGAACTTTTTTCAAATAATATTGAACGGGCAACTTGAACTTTTTTCAGGTTCATTTTGCCGGTACAAGTTCTGTTTTGTCCCAACGCAAAAAACGAAAATTCTTGTTTTCGTTTTAGCGCAAAATTCAAAAATAGTTTGAATTCCTTTTTAACTTGAATTCCACGTAAGTATAAATAAACAATGAATGTTAGCAGAATTGGCCGGCCACACCATCGGGTGCTTAAGCTTCGATGCGCTGGAGCGCCATTCGTAGAGAAAGAAAAATCGCTCGAAGATGGTTATTGTTAATTTCAACCATGGTTATTATCAGAGGGAATGGGAAACGCTTATATAACCTTTATAGTTAAAGGTACAGGAATGCACTAGAACATTTTAGAGTAATGTTGAGTGACCAAAATTTAAAATCAAGCGAAAACGAAAAAATTAACCTACATGGAATTCAAGTTAAAAAGGGAATTCAAACTATTTTTGAATTTTGCGCCAAAACGAAAACAAGAATTTTCGTTTTTTGCAAAAAAAAGTTGAACGAAAATTTTGAATTCAAAAGACGAACGAAAAACGAAATATTCGAATTTTTGTCACGAAAATTACAAAATATTTGGTTTTTTGCAAACGAAAACATAGATTTTTGGTTGGGACAAAAGGTACACGCACAAAGTTCAGTGTTTTGCTTTTTTCAAAAAAATGATTCCAACTTGAACCGTGAAATTCATTTCACTTCACTATTTTTTTGGAAACACTCATGGTTAAGTTCGAAGTCATGCGATTTTTTCGAGGCGAAACGTCCGTCTTGCCGACCGCATCGCAATGTACGCGGTCGAAAACAAAAGTCAACAAATTGTTAACTGTTACCAGGGATGTGCATAATTACGAGAAATGATTTTCATAATTCGTAACTGGATAAAATTTTCGTAATTCGTAATTGGTAATTACGAGGCTAAAAACCCCGTAATTTCGTAATTACGCACATCCCTGACTGTTACACATTTTTAGCGATGTTAAAAAATCGCTAAAGTCAAAACCAGCTCCTAAACAACAACAAAACCTCCCCCTCCACGATCGTTTCGAAGCAAGTTATGATTAAAAACCTCATTTTTACGACTTTTTTTGGGAATGAAAAAACGTTTATAAACGCTTTTCGATGGAAAACGTGTTGACACTTAATCAAATCTATACTTTTTTTTATTGTTTTTTGTAAGGATTCACCGGATATCGGAAGAGCGGTATGTCGAATGGTATGGGCACGTGCGCCAACTCTAACGAGTGCAGTGAAGTCGAATGTAGCATGGGGAGGACGTCGGTGAGCAATTTCGTCAGGAAAGAAATGTTCGCGAATGTGATTCCCGTCCAGTGGGTGTGGCTGTCGAAAGCGCCGCGAAAGTCGGCGAGCAATTTGAAATCCGCGCTCTCGTAGCACGGCTCGACGCACTCGTCCTCGAAGAAAATCTGCTCGAACTTCAGATAACGCGGGAGGACTAGCGGACACGACTTGTACCCGTCAAAAGTGCACCGCACGGCTTTTCCTCTATCGTTATCCTTATAAAATCCGAAAACCATACTTTTGTGCATACGAACGTACGCGTAAGTGACGACGCGGTGCGGTGCGGTGTGAAAAGTGTCGGCCATTTTGCGAAAGCGCTGCGTAACCAGCTTCAGCGCGGCCTCGAGCGTCAAGCGCGGCAGAAATGCGAATATTTCCAGCAAGATGTATTCGTTCGGCTCACATCTAAACTTTGTTGTGTAAAAAGTTGAATTTTCAGATCGTATTTTGAACCAAAAACCAAAATCAAACAATGTTTGGGAGCGCAGATAATTTTCCAATTTGCTCTATCTGACCTCTTGTCAGGCCGAGTCCCTTCCCGTAACCAGGGCGATGAGAGGGGGGGGGGGAGACCTGGGCCCCACCCGAATTCTTTGATTTTTATAGTCAACGGAAAGAGCTCGTTGAGAGCGTTTCAAAAACATACGTCAAAAACCGTTCAAAAAACAACATGTGTCCTTTGCCCAAAAATGTTTTTTATACTTTAAAATTTTAAGTCCACCAGACGACTCCCAATATTTTCCTGGCTTCGGGTTTATTCGATTTACATTCGAATAGAATTAAATGAATTGTAAAAATAATTAAATGCGCGTGACAAGGGAGTAGGACGTACTACCGAATTTCAAAATATGAATGAAATTCCGGCAATTTTTCCAACTTTAAATGTTTACTTTTTTCTGTCGCTTTGATTTAATCGCGAAAAGTGTTGATGAAGAGAATCATTATTGCGCACTGTAGCCATAACTGAAATTTTTGTTATATTATTTTCTGGGAGGCGCACGTCGAAAAATCTAGTCAAAAATGAATGAATACTTAGTGCAAGCGATTTTCTGTAATTTCGTACCAAAGGCTTGTACTTTGCAAATTTGACACAGCTAAAAAACGCAAAAAAGCCACTTTTGGCACTTTTTGCTGTGATGAGCAACTGTATATGTACATCATTTGACGCGTCTTTGGATGCTCTTTAAGTCTGCGGTACACATTTTTTTTCAAATCTTCAAATTTTGAGCACATTTTGGCAAATTAAAGCCGTTGTAGCAAGCCGAAAATAGCAAAATTGATAAAATGTCATTTTAGATACTTTCGAAGTGCTGGTTTACCCCGCTCCACCACATAAAAAATTTTTACTTATAGAGGCAGTTTTTCAGCTCTTTTTGAAGTCGTAATTGCTAATTGGCTTGAAAAACAGTCCAATTGCAGAATTTTTATTTTTTATCAAAATGTGCTCAAAAATTGAAGTTTTGGAAAAAATGAGTACCGCAGTCTTAAAAAGAGCATCCAAAGACGCGTCAAAATCCCCCCCATGGCTTTTTTCTCTCAAAACAATTTCATTTCTTATTTTCCGGAGGCATAAATTTGTTTTTAGAAAATTAATATTTAAAAAAGACAAAATTATTCAAATGGTTAAATAAATAAATAATTCTTATACCATTAAAAATGAACACCTTTCAGCCATTTTTCACAACCAGTTGACCAAATTCGTCCGAATTTTTTGTCGCGCCCATAAAATTGCCTAGCTTTTCCAAGGCACGTCGAAAAATCTAGTCAAAAATGAATGAATACTTAGTGCAGTAATTTCGTACCGAGATATGAGCGTTTGAAAATTTAGACCATCGTGCAAAAAATTTTTGGACCCCCCCCTTGCCGAAGTATATGTACATTTCTCATTTTAATAAAAAATGCTTTCAATTAAAAAATTTTTCCAGATTTTCAAAAACGACACAAAACCACGAAATTTTGATTTCTCGATTCGTTATTGGCCGTCGAATACGAAAACAAACGCACCGAACCGCTGTCAGGATTATGCAAACGAAGTCACCAACGAATTTCTCATAATCACAGACCTTTTCTACTATTTCGCGGTAAAACGCAGCCGAACCAAACAACCACAGTGCCTAAGCTCACAGGAAATTTTTAACGACGATCAGCCACCGCGAATTTTCTCTTTTCTCCACAAATTGAAGACCAAAACTCAGAATCGCGTTCGAGAAATGTTTTCCATTAAAAAAGTGTATAAATTTTAAAATATACATATAACATTTATGAAAAACTTTACTATTCTTATACTTAGTTTGTTATAACTTTTCTTATAGAAATAAATAATTCAAAGTAAAATAAAATTTTTCTTAAAAATTATAAAAAAATATCAATTTATATTATTTATATGTACTTATATATCTATGTAAAAGTATCGAGATTTTTTTCGGCCGGTTGGCCCTTTGGAAAAAGTTGGAAGTCGGGCCGGAAAAGTCGGGGCCGCAAATGTTCGGCCGCAAATGTTGGTGACCCATTCCACGTATTGCGAAGCCAACAACAAATAAGGCAAATTTTTAATGCTAAAACAACAGCAAAACTGTTATTTAATTTCGCGTTAAAAGAAAACCCATTTTGTCCCTTACAAAAATTTTGGTTTACGTGAAATTGTTGTTTTGCAATTTTTTAATTTGTTTGAAACAATAAATTTATAAAAAACGACGCTGCCGAGAAAAAAGAAGAGAAAGATGGGGAGGAGAAGGAATGTTTTAACGGGAATTAGGAAAAACGTGAAAACATTTGGTTTTATTTGGTCTGGAAACAGGTGTGTGTTGTGTGTGTATGTCTGTTGTTTTTGAGGTCGGGGAATTGAACGTGAATTTTTTTTCTTTCTCTAAGGAATGTGGCAAGAACATATGAAAAAGTGTTTACAAAAGCATTTGTGGGAAGCAAAGATCGCGAGGAAAACGAATGGGAGTGAGGAAGAAGAAGAGAGGTTTGTGGAAGAGAATTTGATTGGAAAGGCAGAGAAAATGGACAAACATTTTCGCTCAAAACAAAGCCAACTTTTCGCTATGAGAGAAATGTCGAGAGGCAAAAAATTTATAATGATGGAAAGACAAATCGGTTTGAAACCACAATTCACGGTGAGCAATAATGTTTCTCATTCGATGGAAAGTTTTATTTGAAACCTCGTTTTATTGTCGAGAATTATTTCTTTTTTTTCGTGAAAAAATTTTAACTAATTTTGTAATTCTCAAATTGTTATCGATTTTTAATCTTGATTTTGTTAACATTGTATATTTATTTTATTTTTTGAATGTTTTCTTAACTTTTTAATTATTTTTAATCATGGCCGAGAAAGCCTAGATATACATACCTAATTTTCGACTGAAAGAATCGGTTTATAGCGGTTTTCTTTTTTTAGCGGTTTTCTTCTTTATCCTGGTGTTTTTAACATAAAAACAAAGTTCACTTTCAAAGCTTACCCATTCTAGTTTTCGGATAAACTCATAGCAAATGTCAAAAGTCTTCTTTTTGTCCAATTTTATAATATGGCATTTTTATGTGGAATAAACAAACTCTTTAACCTAAAGACCTAGAGGTGGGGCATTTTAATTTGTGATAAATTTTACCGACCAATCCTCCCCCAAACCCCAACCGCTAGCGTCAATCATGCTTTGACGAAAATTATGAGAGCAATCATTCAAAAGCAGCGGCAAACAATGAAAATAATTGAAATTTAAAAGTGAAATGTAAAAATTTTCCCTTTAAATAATTGATGAATTAGAAATGATTGATAAATTGATAATTTTTTTTATAAATAATTTGGAACAATGCGATCCGATTATTAGCGGTAAAAATTGGGTGAATTTTTGAAAAGGAAAGAAAGAAAATGCTTTTCTCTCTCTTCTTTTTTTTTCTGCGTTTTGTAAAATGTCCAAAATAGCATCGCGCAAAAAGCAGAAAGATAGCTCTTTCTCGTGCATGCATGCGTTCGCCGTCGCCGTCGTTGCTTTCTTGAACTTTCTTTTTGAGAAAGCATAAATTGTGCTGAACGATAATATTTTACGCAAATAAACAAGTAAATTGAGAAAAGAAAGAACAATACTTTTGCCCAGCTTTTTGCAAAATGAAGAGTAAACAAATGGAAAAAGAACACTTTTAAAAAAGAAAAATGAGAAAATGCACGGCAGGCACTTTCTCATTTCGTTGCTTTTGTTGTTGTTGTTGTAGCTTTTTTTCAAATCAGCTTTCTCGATTGCAGATTTTTTTGCTGCGCGTACTTTTACGCTGTTCTATTTTTATACAATTTTGACAACTAAATAGCATAATCGCAAAATGAGTGTGTAATACCAAAATTCAATTATGAATTTTAGTTATTGTTCTAATTTCTTGAATTTAGATTCTTTTTATTATAATAGTTATTTCTTATTGTTAGTTGTTTCTTATTGTTAGTTATTAGTTTATTATTGATAGTTATTAATATTTTGGCATATTTCACTTTTCTTACTAGTCAAGATGTTTTTTTGCAGCTATCTTCCATTTGAATACTTTTCCTTAGTAAATTCAGTTAATTTAAAATTCCGAACTTTCTGTAAAGTAATAATAATGATGATAATGTACGCTATGTATGTATTTATAATGTGAACGCTATTTGTAAACAGGTAGAAAATAAATTTAGAATTTATGATTTTGCAAAAATTTTATTGTTTGATATTTAAAGTACTGAAACAAACATATAAGCTGATTTTTAACAAGTCAAAACGGCTTTTTGAGGGTTGCATTTTTGTTCGTTAGCAGTCATAACCAACAGCTGATAGATAACATTACTCGCCATCCATTCTGATTATTAGTGCATACATTTTTGAAAAGTGAACATTTTTAAGTTGAGCACTGCAAGAAAATCTCAAGAAAAGTACTTTTTTTTATTTTTAGTCAAGCTTTCTAAAAAAAAGAAGTTCAACCGACGACATTAAAGTTCGTTTTGAGATCACTGTTCAACTTGAGAATAGAAAGTGAAAAATTCCTCTTTTCCAAACAATATTATGCTAAAATATTTATTATCGGATGCAAATTACTTTGAACTTCACTGAGTTCATTTATTAAAATTTTTCATTTTACGTGCATTGTTTAAATCAATTTTTGAAGCAATGTTTGCCTGCTTTTTTACACTCTCACTCATTCATTCTCACTCTCACTCTCGCTCATTCAATCTCATTCTCACTCTCACCACATTTCTCACCTCGTCAGATTTGTACATATGTGGTTTTGAATGTTTTATTTTTTTGTATTTGTCTTTAATATGTTTGGGTGGTATTTTTAGCAGAGAAAATTTTTTTGAAAACCCCCTGTGTTTTTTGCTAGCTGCTAAGAACAGAAGCTGCCTGATCACAGCAGCTAAAAAGAAAAAAATACGCTGCTTGCTCACACTTGAACAAAAATTGAAATTTTTTTTGAAGAAAAAGTGAAAGTGATCATGATGGGGGATGGAGAAAGCAAGTGAAAGCATTCTTTTTCACTAATTCTACACACTTTTTATGCTCGCTTTATCGTTTCGTATTGTAAGTATTATTACTTTTTTCATTTCTTTTCTACATTTCCATTCTTTTGCGAATCTCTAACACCTTTTCTTAACTTTCTTTTTATTTTCTATTTTTGAAATATACGATATTTCTTCTTTTTTGTATTATAGATGTCACCTTTTAGACTTGACTCCACAATCAGGGCTGGGCGTAAAAAAATTTTCGAACTATTTTTGGTATTTTTAGGCTCAATTACGAAAAATTATTGTCGTAATCGTAATTCGAAATAATTTTCGTAATCCGTAATTACTCCGATGACAGTCATTTTCACTGATTCATAGAAACTCGATTTTTTCATAAAAATTCAAAAAAATTTCGACCTATTTTTGGTTTTTTGTTGTAGTTTTAGTCAAAAAAATTGAAGATGATTGGTGAAAAAATGATCGAGATATCGAAAAGCTGTGGAAGATGACTCTGACGTGACTTGCGGCCACTTTTTCACAAGTTTTTTATATTAATTATTTCGGTAATTTTTCACCAATCATCTTGACATTTTTTTCTAAATCTACACAAAAACCGCAACAATATTCGTTTTTCTAATGAAAAACTCGAGTTACATCGAAAAATAAAAAAGTCAAAAAAGGGGTCGGAGTCAAATCGAAGTCAAGTCAAAGCACTGCTTTTGGGCGGTTTATCTTTTCAATTATCAATTACATACATTTTAATTTAACTGACATTTTCAATCTCTCAAAATTTTCGCTTTTTGTCTCATTTTTTTTATTTTCAATCTAACTAAATTTAAATATTTTATTTTTGTTTCTATTTTTCTTGCTTCCGATTTCTTGCTGCGGATACATATGCACATTGCTTACTTCATTTCTTACTCATCGTTTTGCTTTCTTTTCTTTCTCATTTATTTTTTCTTAAGCGAAAAGATCGCCTCAGAGAAATTAAAGCTCAATCAGCTAAAAAAACGAATTTTTGTTCGAGAAATTTTTTTTTCTTTCATTTTCCGGCGTATTATTCACGTAATTCACGTCAGTTCCGTTGGTTTTTCTTAAATAATTTTTTTCATACATATGTTTGGCCGTGCATTTTCGCTGTGATTGGAAAATCAGCGAAAAATAAACATCTGTGGCGACGTCAACGCATGTTTGTTACTATTTTTTGCTTCAAAAACACATTCACACACACACACACATATATATGTATGTACAGTAATTTATATGTATGAAAGCGAAAGGAACGTTTCGCATTCCTTTAATCATCAATTTTCAGCAATTTTGTGATTTTTTTTATTATCAAATTTCACGTTTCGCTTCGAAGAACAAATTGTAAAAGAAAAGCGAAATTGCGAAAAAGTTTGAAAAGTTGAAAATCTGCGCTTTACTTAAAACGGATTACTTTGCACTTATCGAAATACACATGTATTTACATGCGTGTATGTATGTGTGCTGACGTGTGACAGGCTTTCATTTTTGGCTGTGAGAGCTTCGTGAGTAGCTTGGTTTTCTCATTGACAATACCGTAGTTTGCTGTTGTTGTTGTAGTCGCCATATTTGCTGTAGCCAAAACTTTTTCTATGTAACATCAGGGGTGTTACAATTTTTGGTTTTTTCCTTTCGATTTTCGAAAAATTTATCGAAAATGTCTTTAAGTTCGAAAGTACCTACCGTGTTGGCAACAAAGACGAAGACCCAATAATTGTAATATTCTGCGCTATTAAAGTTTTGCAAATGTTACACGAAAAACATTACGATGGTGCTTTTGCGACTCCCGACTAAGAGATTGATTAAAGGCACAGAAAATAATATTACTGTTGTAATCAAAGATGAATTTCAAAGATTTATGAGCTTATAAATTTATTTATTCGTTATATATAAATGTGTATTATCGCCTAAAAACATTTTTTTGCGCCAATTTGTTTTTTTGTTGAAATTTTCGATCTTTCGATTTTCGAAATTTCAATTTTACTTTTGTTATGTTATACTTTTGTTATCTCATGTATGTATACATAGTGGTTCCAAAAAAATTCCGTCCTCAAACTCAACGGAAGACACAGCATATAATTTGAAATATGTATATACTACTGTAGATGCGCGCCTTGCACAATTCTCTTTCATTATGTTTTTTAAGTTTGCGATTTCATCGCAACGCAATCATCAAAATCACAAACTTCAAAAATTTTTAGAATGAAAAAAGAGTTCTATCCGCCGCAAGGCGTAGGAATTGTTTTTTGTTGCGTATTTGACTTACATTTTGATCAATGTTTGGCGAAATAAAAGAATTTTTTCACATGAAAAATTTTCATTTCGCCAAACACTGAGTTTGGCCAAAAAATAGTTTAGAAATTTTTGGCTTTGAGGCGCGGATTGTGTGGCAAAAAGTTATCGTAGGCGTGCGAATGCTGACTAGAGAATGGCGGCATCCACCGTCAACGCTGCGTTCGCCGCCACCGTCAACCACCGTAATTCCGGCGACGGCGGCGAGCAACAATTGCTGATGAAACGACACCGTAGTCGTCGGTGCAAAAAAACCATCCGTCTTCACCACCGCACAACGAAGTACTGTGACTGCAATAATCGCAATGTGTGCAGTAAAACTACGGTAGCTCAGCAGCCTATAATCCACGATCGTATATTCTACGATTTGCTGAAGTTGGCCGTACATTGTCTGAATCTACTGTATTCGACGTCCTATCCGCCGTCGTTGATGAGAAGGCGCGCTACTACGATTCTCTCGGCGATTCTCTTCCTGCTGACGGTAAACACGCGCTACAGTAGTGCGCTAAAGTCCTCGATGACCTATGTTCCACAGGGCACGAACACGCTACTGTATCGGCCGGGCGGCGAGCCGATTATGCAATTGGATCAACTCACATTCGCGGATACCGTATTCGAGCAGGGACGAACGCAGGCATTTCTCGTCGAGTTCTACGCTGATTGGTAACATTTGACATTTATCGGTTTTCTTTTTGAATCACTTTTGCAGTTCTTGAAATTAGATACAGTATCATTCATACATATGTAGCAAAATCGGGTTGGGCGGAATTCCGAAATGCCAAATTCCCGGCCATTTTGAGCCCCAGAATCAGTGTTGTGACTTGACTCGCAAAACGACTCGCGACTCTTTTGTGACTCGCGAGTCGATGAGTTATTTTTGCATTTTTTTGAAAACGACTCGCGATTTTCGCTGATTTTACCCCTTATCTCCAACGCTTCATTTTAAACCAAATAAGAAATTTTTAGTATCTTTGTAATCGTCAGAATACACACTTTCTTTATATATCCATAAATTCGATAATTTTTTAAATTTTAATAAACATAATAACGTTTAAAGCCGCGAGTCGCGTCGCGAGTCGAAAATTTTGCTCGCGAGTCGATTTTTCCGTGCGTTTTTTAAGCATTTTTTTTATTTTTGCACATTTTCGCTTTTTGATTAAATTCATTTCTTTTTGTTTTTGATAAAAAATGAAAAGTAAATATATTTTCATAATCCTCAGATTTCGCTCTTTATTAGTTATCTTAGAAAATCGGTAAATTATTATTTTACGCTGAGATACAATACCGCAAATTTTGGCAAAAAATGAAAAAAGTTTGATGCATTTTTTGCAAAAAACGCGCGAGTCGCTCGCGAGTCAAGTCACAACACTGCACAGAATACCCAAATTCCGAATTTTTTCAAATCAATTCAAGACAGAATTACGAATTCGAAAGTGAAAATTTTTACTTCCGCCCAACTCTGCAGGTAAGGGTGGCTCGGGCCCACTTTTTTCCAGGCCCGGACCGGCCCGGCCCGAAAGGTTTGAACCCGGCACCCCTTTTGCACATTTATCCACTTTTTTGCTCCACTTTCAAAAATTTACATTATTCTAATTTTGCGACAACAAAAATTATAAATTTTCATATTTCAAAAATTTCAATTTAAAATTGTTAAAAATTCAAATTTGACATGTGTAATTTTTAAAATTTGATGGTAAACAAGATTCTTGATTATATCTTTCACGATTTTTAAACTTTTTACCAATTTAAATACACGGACAAATATTTTATTATATTATTCCATCGTGCATGTAAAGTTAAAAAAACCAAATAATACATGTATTGAAAACGAAAATCAAAATTGCCATAGGTCAAAAAAGTAAAATTTATTTAATCATGTCCTTAAAAAACCAAAATTTTAAATAAGTTTTTCAATCACATACAAATTAACAAAATTATGTATTTTGCATGTCAAAAAAATTCCGGGCCCAACCGGGCCGGCCCGACTCGAAAATTTTGGGCCCGGCCCGGCCCGCTCATTCCTGGGCCCGGCCCAGCCCGCGAGCCACCCTTATCTGCAGGTCAGCTAGTTTGTGATGCAGTGGTTATGGTGAGTGGGGGAGGAGGGGGGGGGGAGGTGGTACAACGACGAAGCCAAAGGGACATCCCAAAAAATTGGAAGTTTTTTTTTGCAGTGATGTATTCAAAGAGTGCAGTAAAAAAATAATTGTTTCGAAAAGTTCACTCTGAACTCGCTTCATTTTGAAGTCGAACTCTTTTTTTTTAATTAATTGAAACCGGTGACTTGAACTATTTTCAAGTTCATTTTATCAGTTCATTTTCATTTTTTGAAGAAAAAAGGAGAGTAATATACTGTAAAAACGAAAATTTCTAGTCTAATAAATGTTTCTTGACCGTGTCTGGCGTTTGGCGAAATGAAAAACGTTGAAATTTTTTTATTTGAAAAAATTTTATTTTCAAAATTTTTTTGAGGTTTTTTTAGTGAAAAAATTTTATTTCGCCAAACATTGACCATTTCTACCTACAAAATGTAAGTTTTCTCTTTTCTACCATCACTTTTCTAGGTGCGGGCATTGTAGGGCGTTCGCGCCCTTCTATCGCGAACTGTCGTCGCGCGCCTTCAATTGGCGGCCGGTGGTGCAAATTGCGGCGATGAATTGCGCCGACAATTTCAACAGTCAAGTCTGCGGCGCGAACGGCGTCACATACTTTCCCATGATTAAGGTACATAGGCGCGAAAATTTTACATATTTTACATATTTCAATGAAATATTTAATGAAAAATTGGAATAAATTTCCACTTGATCATGGGAGTGGGGAAGTTGAATTGGCAAAAAGTGAAGTCACTTAAACTTGAATGAAGAAAGTCGGTGGTTAAAAAATAAAAAAAATGCTAGAAAAATAATAAGAAAAACATTTCATAGCTCTCGCGTCAGTTTTTGGCGCCGCAAATTTAAAAATTTTTTATTTTCATTTCAACTTGTAGTTGAATGTTGAATGTTGAAATGAAATGAAATCACTTTTTGTCATTTCAACTTGAAACCCGCGCAAAATGGAAATTCAAATTTATTTCATTTTTATTTCAATTTTTTAATTTCAGGTTGATATGTATGAAATGAGTCGTGAAATTTTTTCAGTCGTAAAATTTTCATATCATTTCACTTTTCATTTCTTTCAAAAAATTTCTTCGAATACACTGATTGCTTGTTTTACAGTACTTTCCGCGCTACGCGTCCGGCTACGGCGACGGCATGGCGCTCGAGGCGTCGCACTCCGTCGACAATCTGTTGGATCAACTCTCTTCGAAAATCGTCAACGAAAATCAGCTACACGCCTACGCCGACTGGCCTAACTTCAAGTTCATTCAGATTAACGGGTGAGCGGAAGCAAAAACTTCGAGGATATTTGCTTTTGTTTTCGAATCCAATTGCTGCCATCCAGTGCTATCTCTAACTTGCCAAATCCGAAATGAGTCAACAAATCCTTCCGCATTGTATCCGGCCATATTATATGCGAACATCCATCCATTTTCAAAAATTCGGATTCAAAAAATGATGGATCAATTTTTTCCAAAAATTTTTTTAAAGAAATTTCTTTTTCTCTCTACTTCCTCCTCTCTTTTTATGTTTACTATTTTTTTTGTATGTATTTTTGGAGAAGTGCGGATTTAGTGTTTGGTATTTGGCAAGTTTTAACAACAAAGCACTAGTTCCATCCGACAGCCTAAGTGCTTTAAAACATTGGTTTTTGAGCTTTAAAACATTGGTTGTTGAGTGGAAGCCAATTTGAGTGGAGTCCAATCCATTTATTTCGTATCTAAAATCAAAAACACAAATTCAGCCGCACGCGCTTCGACGATTTGTGGGAGGGCGGCGCGCCGTCGGCCAACTTTCTCGTCATCGTGTTCGAGTCGCTGGAGCAGAGCGCTGGCAACAGCGCCGGATTTCGGGTTGGTTGTTAAAGCTCTTTAAAGCTTACTGTACTAGACAACGTTTTCAAGAGACAATTTATAAAAAAAAAGTTCTCAAGGGACTGGGAGCCCATGTGATCGATGGTATTAGGTGTAGCAATATCCTCGACCGAGTTCTACGGTCTACTGTCTTTCCACTCTCATGGGTCTTGATCGGCGAGGCAGCCTGAGCGGCTGAACCCGACTTAGCTAGTTAGATTAAGTGCTTAGCCAAAGGCGGCTGCTTTATCTATATAGCTGTGTCGTGTTTGTTCGTTCACGCTGCATGCTTTCTTTATACATATACATATCATATCTATACATATACATATAAAAACCTAAAACACTGTTGTGTATACGGTATTTTTACAGTTGATCTTCGAGCTGCTACCGTATCGGAGTCACGTTGTGGTGCGTCGCGCGCTTTCCAACTCGCCGCTAGCCACACAAATGTTGCGCATTACCGTATTTCCGTACGCGGCGATGTTCCGACGCGGCGACCAACAGTCCATCTTCATGGAACCGTAAGTGCTGTGCTACCCTTTACCGTTTATTGGAACGTTCGTAGGTTATCGTAGTAGAAAAATTAAAAAAATTAAAACTGCAAGCAATACACCGTTATTACACAGTAGGCAAATGTCTGCAGTTTATTTTTTGCAAGTTTTAAAACCAATATACTGTTATGGCTTAAAGGTGACAATTAACCATGAATTGTTACCATAACGCTAATTTATCTACAGTAAAGTTTTCCGGTAAAAATACTTTGGATTCAGACAATTTCAGTGTTTGGTGAACAGAAAGAAAATTTTTCACTTTTTGTAAAATGAAATTTTTTCATATAAAAAAATTTTGTAAAAAAAATTTCACTAAATTTTTTAAACTTTTTTTTACATTTTCAGAAGAAAATTTTAATTTAATTTCGCCAAACACTATATATAATTTTTTTATTTCAGCCAAATTTAAGAAATTGTAGATAATACAGGGAATAATATAAAATTAAAAATTTATAGCAAATATTTAGTGGATTATTGTTTAATAATTTATTATATTTGCGCCAGAGTTCACGCCGGCACGTCACAGAGTGTGCTGAGCCGGGCACAGCCCGGCCAAATGGTCACCATCGCCACCACGCCGGCCGTCTACGTGCAGTCGACGACGGCCGCGCCCGTCTTCGACTGCGACACGCGGCCAGAAAGGTTCCGTCACAATAATTATTATTGAATACATGTGTGTGCACAAGGGTTGGGCGGAATTCCGACTTCCGAATTCCGAAATGCGGAATTCCGGCCATTTTTGGCCTCGGAATTCCGTATTCCGAATTCCGAATTTTTGGCTATTCCGAGTCGGAATTCGGAAGTTGTTGGTCTAGTAAACGGGGCATGACAATTTCGAGAAATTGCTTTCGATTTGCATCATAATCCGCAACTTTTATGAAATTGGTTATTCCACATTTATTTGTTTGTCTTGTTTTCTATACTTCTCTACTTTCTATGGCTTGCTTTCTCTACTTATATTATATATATCATAAAAAATTTCTGCCTAAAAATTGTAAAACATCTTATGAAAACATGACAGAAATTAGAAAAAATTGAAGAAATTTTTTTTTAATTACTTCCGATTCCGAATTCCGAAACGCGGAATTCCGGCCATTTTTGGCCTCGGAATTCCGAAATTTTTTTCATCCATCGGAATTGCGAATTGAAAATTTTTACTTCCGCCCAACACCAGGGGTGAGGGGGTGAGAAAATTTTCGATTTTCGAAATCTCAAATTCATTTTCGACTCACCCCTGATGTGCACTGATTCCGTGCCATATGTATAAGCAATGCTGATAATTTTCTCTCGCAATGGCGGTGTGATAGTGTGTTGGGGTTATATACATAGTACAGTAGGACACCATCCTGTCTGTCGAATGGCCTATGAGTGTGGCTAAATGTGTGTATTGTGGCTAAAAATTTCGGCTAAATGTAAATGGGTGGCGGGTGAGTTAGATGCAAACCACCGTATTTTGTGTCCGAGGGGGGCCTGTTTCGCGCGGGGGGCCTGGCGCTGGGGGGGGAGGGGGGGGGCCCGAACGGGCTCCTCCAGGGCCGCGACTTCCAAAACCCCACCAACTTCGGCCTCCTCCCCCC
>SAUE01003045.1:9043-23592 GCA_009724625.1 Deladenus siricidicola | reverse complement strand
ATGTTGGGCGGATTTCCAAATTTCAAATTCTATTTAAAATTCCAAATTATGACCATTTTGAGCCTCGGAATTCCAAACTTCAAAAATTTTTTAAATGTCGCCCAATCGTACTCCAAACGAGGGCGAAGGCAATCTTTTTAAATTTTTTTGAAAGACGGGGATGCACCAAGTCGCTTGCCTCTTTTAGACAAAATTTTAGATCAAACTTTTTTAATAAAATTATTAAATAAGCCAAAAGGCAGCCTCAGACGGTTGGGTTTTTTTGTTGGCTTTGAATGTAGTGTGAGAGTTTTTGTATAGCAAAAATTTGACTTGCTTCCGGAATTTTTGAAAAAATATTATTGAAAAATTCCGAAAAGCTAAGGCGATCTCCTTAAAGCACGGAGGCGCGCTGTACAAAAATTACAAAAATATGATTTTTTTTCTTCTTCAGACGCCACTCAAGGCAGCCAAATCGGCAATTCTATGCGAACGCTGAAGGCCATCCAGGGCTGGGTGGAGTCGTTCTTCGGCTGTAATCACTGCCGCAACCACTTCATGGAGATGACCACACAAAAGTTTCCCATGAACGAGACCAGGGTAAATTTCGATGAATTACATTCATATTCAATTAAAAAAACTTTCGTGTTATTGAGTCCATATCACAATCCTATATAATTACATATGTATATCGTAGGGTAATATGTATGTATGTTCACAAACATTTATATTTTTAGTGATATGTATTCAATTTACTGTATATTAGCTCAAAATATAATAATTAAAAAAACAACCAAAATTTTTCTTTTTTAGCTGTTACAGTACTTTGAGTACCATTGAAAATACGCCCATGATATACATATATATGTACGTTTGTATAGGTTACTGTATTTTGTGTTCTTGCAGTATCGATTACGCTAAGATTACTGTGCTTTTTATTTGTAAGTATTTATTAAGATTACGGTGTTTTTGTTGATGTTGGAGATGAATACGATCATTTTTGCATACTGTACATCATATATTATTATTTTTGCCCACTACATATACTGTCATCATTTTTGCCCACTGCACATCATATATTATTATTTTTGCCCACTGTACATTCGATTTTCAACAAAACAATTTTTCTTTTTTTCACAGATCCGACGCGCGCAAGACGCGATGCTCTACTTGTGGCGCGCGCACAACATCGTCAACAAGCGGCTGCACGGTCAGTCGACGGAGGACCCACAATTCCTCAAGTACCAATTCCCGCCGCCATTCCTCTGCCCCACGTGCAGCGCGGGCGGCAGTTTCAGTCGGCGACAGGTGCGCGCCTTCCTCATCAACTACTACAGCGACATTCGGCCTGTCGTCGCGCTCGACGGCAGCGGTAGCGGCGGCGGCGGCGGCGGCGATCGCCGGCGACGCGTCAGACTGCTTAATTGAAGAAGAAATTAGACTTTAGAAATTTCTCTAAATTCTCGAATAAAAGAATTTAGACAAATTTTTATTGCAAATATCAATCTTTGCAATAAAAACAAACTCACCGTAGTGCGCAATTTACTACTGTAATTGTAGGATCTATAATAGAAGAGGGGTACAAGAAATGCGAATAAAAGTTTGAATATCTAAAAAATTCAAAGAAATACCGTATAATACCGTATTAGTATAACCCCACATGTAAAAAAATATCAATACAGTGTATTCGGTATATCGTAACGGCATTATATGGTACGGTAATTTTATTAAATTTTTTTTTGTTCATTTTCAATATTGTTTTTCAGTAATTCCTATACCATATTCTGATTGGATTGATGATTCTGCATAATAACTTGTATACATATATACGGTAGTGTTGTAATTCGCTTTTTCACTTAGGATTTGCAGTTTAGTGCCAATTTCTATTATTCTTATTCTTTCTTCCATTGACAATTGTGAAATTGTCACTTTTGTAAATACACATTTTTCGCCGACTTCTCTCCCAATCGAATATTACATATAATATGTAATACATATTATAACAATATTATGTTATAATAATATTATGTTGTAATAATATTATGTTATAATAATATTATGTTGTAATAATATTATGTTATAATATAATTATATAATAAAATATAATATAATATATAGGGGAATTTTTCAAATAATTTGAAAATTTCTTAAGGGAGGAATAAGACTTGTCTAGCTCTCATTTTAGTTTAAAAAAAAATTTTTGTCAAAAAAAATTTCTAAAAAAATTTTTGTAAAAAAAAATTTCTCAAAAATTTTTTTAATTTCAGTGAAATGTTTCATGAAAAATGAAAAATAAGTGAAATAAATTTCTTGCTTATTTTTGGGTCTAAAAATTTCAAAAAAAATCAGAATTTTGTAAAAAAACATTTTTTTAAATTTTATTGCAAAAATTAATTAATTTTTTTGTTTTTCACGGGTTTTTTTATTGTTGTAGGCTTTTTAGTTACAAATCAAATCGCCGAACTTAACTTTTCACCACATGTAATTGTAATTGTAATTGTAATTGTAATTGTAATAGTTTCTCTCTCATTCGCTTCTTAATTAATCCACATTTTGACGATTATTTTTTCGAATTTGTTTCAAGCGAATAAATAATTTCAAATTTGCTGTCAATTCTATTGCTGCCAATTATAATACAAACAGCTGCGGTAGAATTTGCAATTTGCGGCTTTTTGTTAGAAAAAATTAGCAATTTGCGGCTTTTTTGTGCAAAAATTTGCAATTTGCAAAAAATCGACTAACTTTTTTGCAGATTTTGAAAAATTTCAAGAACAAAATAAAACGAATTACGGTATGTTTGTCTTCGTTAATTTGAATTTTGAACACAAACGAAACTTTTTGTTACTTACTTATGTACAAATGTCTTTAAAAACATAATATAAAAACAAAAAATTTGATTTTGTGGCTTTGTTGGGGCAAAAATTGCGGTTTTGAAATATTTTTGCGGTTTGTTATTTTCGCAAATGAAATATGTTTCTGGCTGTTACTGGAATGACGAACGAAAGCGATGAAAAATTCATTTATTTGCTATAAAATTGAGAAATAAATTAGAATTGAGCAAGGCGAAAATAATTTCTTTAGTAAAAGGCACTACTATACACTATTCATTAAAAATTATAACTGTACCTTAAATGTATACTGTACATTATACATACAAACTACACATTACAATTGTACATTACATACAAACTCATGTGCAATTGCATTACTTTCCTAACGAATGCAAAAAACCTTGCTCTGATAGCTCTGATACGTGTGACATGACGTGTGACGTGAAAATGAAAAAAAAGTGCCAAAAGAATGAGAAAAGCCGCCATTATCAATCAGACTATGTATGTATTTACGGCGCACCCCCGAAATGCAGAAATCGCGAAATGCAGAAATCGCGAAATGCAGAATCGCGAAATGCAGAATATCTTTGAAAAGAAGGTGATATTTGAAAGACAAGGAAGCTAAGGCTTAGCCTATGCCTAAGCCTAATGACTTGCCACGCGATTTGCCTAATCGCCTAAGGCTGAGGCTTAGCCTAAGCCTAAGGCTCAAGATCCGCACTATTTATTGACATGAGTTACAGTTGACAATTTTCTTCACAAACGGACAGCCCCGATTTTTCGTGAGGCAGATGAGATGTAAAATGAGATTGAATAAATACTCTTCTCAATGATATGTATTCTGCATTTCGTGATTCTGCATTTCGGGGGGACACATTATTTACATGTGAAGACACTAAATTATCAATCACATCAACTTCGACAGACACAAAGGGAAAAATCATTTCCACACAAAAGAAGGCAAAGACAAAGAAGTTTTTTTGCTGATAATGAGAAATCAGCGTGAGATCCTTCGATCGATGAGAAGAAGAGACATTTTGCATAATATTTTCTTTTCTATCAGTGTTTTCCTCTTTTTCATAAAAATAAAATAGACTTACCCCCCCCCCATTTTTTAAACCTTTGAACTACAACTTGCGTTTTTTAAACTTTAAACCTTTAATAAAATTTTCTAACCAACAAGTACGTCGATTTTAAAACTGAAAATGCAAACTGATTAACTTCATTTTGTGAACTTGGACTTTTTTTAAATAATATTTGAACAGGTGATTTGAATTTGAAAAGTTCAAGTAAATTTCATTTTTTTGTTTAATCGACAATGAGTTTCACCAAAAAATACGAATTTAATTTAGAAATGCGGCAAGAGCACTGATGAGAAGACATTTTACGTAATATTTTCCTTTCTATTCTATTTAGCGAAAATTATCGTTGTGTCCGACTCGCTAGCAGCAAAAAATGATGATAATGACAATGACGATGAGATTTGAGTTGAGTTGAACAGTTTGAACAATTTGCAGTGATAAATATGGCCAATATGTATATGTATGTACATATGTAAATAAGTAAATGGTTATTATGCGCATTGATAATGCTCAATGAATGATAATGGTCTACTAATGGTCTGATAATGATAATAATTTTTTCAACAATGAAACAATCATAAATACTCTATTATTACGTATATGTACATATGTATGTAAATACGGTTACTTTTCTAAATTTTACTGTTTCTTTATGAACAACTTTTACTCTACAAATGATGATGGTAATGATGGTAATCAGGGATGTGTGTAATTACGAGAAATGATTTTCGTAATTCGTAATTCGTAATTTTCGTAATTTAAAATCAAAAAATTTTCACAAAATTTTATAATTTTTTCTTTGATGTAATACGCTAAAAAGTATAAAAAATATAAAGAAAAAAGACATCGTTAGACAAAATTTTGAAAGATTTTGATTAAAATTATTCGAAAAAAGCCTTTTTTTTATGAAATTGTTGAATGAAATTTTTTCTCAAAAAAGTCCGAAATACCTACACCAAAAACCCGTAATTACGAGCACTTTCTCGTAATTCGTAATTCGTTATTACGAGGCTAAAAACCCCGTAATTTCGTAATTCGTAATTCGTAATTACGCACATCCCTGATCGTAATGATAATTGCGAACGGTAGAGTCGGTTTTGAATACTGTAGAACTATGTATGTATGCCGTTTGTTTAATCGATTCGCCTTTCAATGTAATCTAAAAAAATTTGCTTTATAATCTAAAGCAACTCAATGTATAATCTATAGCAAGTTGACCTATATGTAATCTAAAGCAAATTGATGTGTAATCTAAAGAAACTTGACATATAATTTAAAGCAAATTCAAAATTTTGTCTACCGTAACCTTAAATATCTCATTTTTTTTAATTTTTTTCTTCTATTTGGGTCAACGTTTCTATGAGATAGTCAGTTTTACAATTTTACATATATGTATTACTGTAAATGACATATGTATTTAATCTTTTCCTTGTCGAAAACCACTATTTTGCTTTATACCGTTATTCACGTAATAAAGCTACATTTTTTGAGTAGTAAAGCTACATTTTTTTGTAAAACTGTAACTACAGACTCGAAGAAAGTCAAGTCCGTGAATGGGAAGCGCTTACCCGTCGGTGGCGGCACTTCCGCTCGCCGCGTCAGCGTCGCGCTGTTCGACTGACTGTCGGCGGCGGCGACGACGTGACCATTCGCCTTGCTGGACGAGCTCGAGCTGAACGAGGGAATCTTTTTGAGGTGGTGGCCGAGCATCGACGACTTCTTCGCCGGCTTCGGCGGCGGCGGCGCGTCGCCGGCGACGCTCGCGTCGTCCGCGTAGGCAAAGTCGGCTGCGCGGCCGCCGCCGGCCGGCGGCAGCGTGCCGCCCTTCGTCACCTTCGAGTTGTGCACTAGCGACAGCATTTTCTGGACCGCCTGCGGGGATTCCACACCTAAACACAACAAAATTGTTTGTTTTTTTGAATAATTCGGCTTTTTTTATTTTGAGTTGAGTTGAGCTTGTAAAGTGGGGGCGTAGCTCATAACATCCGAAACCGAAAGTACTACTGTGAAAAAATGGTTATTTTTTACCCCTTCCCACACCAAATGCTCGATCCCCCCACCAAAAAAAAGAAGAAAACGGTAGAAGAAACCGTTCCACCAGAAACCGCTCTTCTCCAACACGAAAAATGTCCACCCTTCCTTCCCTCCCTCCAAACAAAACTGTTCTCTCCCCCTCCTCCCTACAAGAACTTCCACTCCCTCCCCCGAAAAAATTCCCCGCCTGAAAATTTATTTTTTCTGGCTTTATAATTTTAAATAATAGAGAGTCGTAAAAATCGTAGCTAACGCGTCCTAATTTTTTAGTATTTTCTAACAACTTTCAAAACCAACCCGGCTATGAAACAGAAAAAAAACCTACCATATTCCCGACTTTTGGGTGGCGAAAAAATTTATTTTTGAATAGTCCCAGAAACATTTTTGTGGAAAGATTTCTGCTGTGGCACCCCTGCGGATTTCTGCTGTGGCACCCCTGCTGATTTCTGCCATGGTAACTCACAGAAAAACTATATAAATCGATTTACATTTCCAAAAAATTTTTTTATGTAAATCTTCTTCAAACGACTCACCGAACTTCGGCATGTGCAGGCGCTGCTGCTGCTGCTGTTGTTTATGGAATTCGGCGGCTGCGGAGGCGGCCGTCGTCGCGCCGAAAGAGCGGCCGGAGTTCGAGGAGAGGCTGGACGGCGAGGGCGAGGCCATTCGCCGACGCACGGGTTTCTGCACGGCGGACGCGACCTCGCCGCTCGTCGTCGCGCTGCTACTTCCGCCACCGCCGCCGCTGCCGATTGTGCCGTAGCCGCCGCCGATGCCGCTGCCGGGCGCGCCGGGCGCCGCCGGCTCGCACTCCAGCGACCGCCGGTCCAGCTCCACCTCACAGTCGATGTAGGGCATCTCGGCCAGGTAGGCCTTCACTTTGCGAATCATCAGCATGCGCTCGTAGAGCTTCTTACGCGATGATTGACCGCCGCCGCCGCCACCGCCGGTAGCGCCGCCGGCGCCACCCTGGCGCGACGTCGCGCCTCCGGCGAATTTGCGGACGGCCGCCGCCGACGCGGAGCCGAGCGAATCCACGCCGTGAATCATCTGAAAATGAGATAAAACGTTGTTTATGTTTTTATGAAATATTATAAAATAATAGTTAGGATACTTTGAATATTGTTTTATAGCATTGAAAACTTCATGTACGTTCGATTCACTGTGAATCATTGCTATTTTTGCGCCAAGAAAAGCAGTAAGTTCCGCAAACTATCCGAACGTCTGAGTGTGAGTAGCGAAATCGGCGGCAAATGCGATTCTCTCATTGAATTCTCCTTCATCCCCCTCATCACCTTCACGTCGATCTAATGCCTCCCTATCCTCCGTCGATTACTTCCTATTATACCCCCTCCACTCCCTCCCGAATTTTTTTATTAGAGGGGGGAAGAGTGGGTCCTAAAGGTAAAAAATTATATAATAGCAGAAAGTACTAGGGACTCTGGTACTGTTTTATTGTGGGACTACTATATCTTAAAACCTGATTTAGTGTACAGTATACGTATAAAACTACAGTACACACCTACGTCAAAGTCAACTGGTCAATGAGTACATATGGCCACAGCCTTTCCCTGCCACAGCGCTGCTACATAGTTAAGCTGCGCTGTAGTTCCAACTGTCGAGCTGGCTACGCTCATGCCCTCCTGATAAATATTGCTATGTAAATATTCATTCAAAAGTGCGCACACTCACCTGACTCGTCACCATCTCCACGTCATACTGAACGCTGCTAAGACGAACATGTGAGCGAATGATGCGCGCGATGAGCCGCAGCTTGTCGAAGTTGACTAGCTTGCCGCTGAAGGTCGCATTGCATTCGTGTGCGAAGATGAGGTCCTTGCGCAGCACCGGGTAGATGGGGATGCCGGGCGGGTCGAGCATCGCCTGCTGCAGCGGCTGGCGGTACTTGGACATGTTGCGCGAGGGGTCCATTAGCTGCTGGATGTCCGCGAACATTTTCATGTATTTGCTGAAATTGCGATAAAATCATAATAATCAAAATGAAAATAACACAAATCGAAAAAGGGCAAATCATCATCAACATCATCATCACAGCTTTCATCACATCAACAATTAAATCATTCTTTTTTGCCGTTATGATTGAACCACATTCTCCCAAATAACCTAAATCTAAGTGCAAATTGCATAACGTTTGTTTGTTTTATTGATTGAAAATTTCCACAAATTTTGTTTCATTTTGTTTTTGTTCGAAAGAGGGCGCATAGAATTCTTCAGGGAAAGAATTTTCTTGAAATTCAGAAATTCTGAAAAAAATTCAGGGAAAGGTATTGAAATTTGAGAGATATTTGCTACGATTTTTGAATTAAATCGGAAGTAAAAATTGAAAATTTATAAATATTATAAAATGTTTGGTGTTGCTCCATTACAATTCCAAAATTCACGATACGCCACCGAGCTCCACGGCCGGTGGAGGAGAGTCTGCAAAATTTGAGGAAAACTACGAAAAACTTTGGACAAGTTTTGCTTTCAGATTTTTCAAGAGAAAATGAAGCGGGCAAAACAAAAAAGAACCACTGACCCCGAGACGCGCTCCCACGAGTGGACGAGCCGGCGGACGGCCGGCTTGTCCAACCCGCTGACGATCGCGAACATCGAGTTGAAGTTGCGCAGATCGCGGCAGAAGCGCGCCACCTTGATGAACTTCTTGATGAGCTTCGAGCGACGGTAGACGTTGCGCTCGCAGCAAATCTCCGTCACCACCCACCACATCTCGCGGTTGAAGAGGTGCTCGAAGGTGCGCAAATGCGGCCAGTCGGCGTGGCGTGCGCTGTCCTCGAGGTTGAAGACGCTGTTCACGTACTCCGTAGAGTCGATGGACGCGAACACCGCAAAGTCCTGCAACGAACAAAAAACTATTTGAATGCCTCATTACTGTGTCACATTTAGGATGTATTATACATATTATTACAGTTGTATTATTGCTTATTAAGGCTGGCTCAGAGGCCTACTTTTCAAAAGCCCGGTCCAGCCCAGTGAGGCGTGGGTCAAGAACGGCCCAGCCCGTTCACGTGGGGTGCCGTTTGGGGTGTGGGCCTGGCTCGATCCGCCTCCATGAGGTGTGATCCCGACTCGGCCCAGACCGGTGAGCTGGGGTCCAACCCGGCCTGGGGTGTGAGCTCGGCCCGACCCGATTGTGCGTAGCATTCCCACAAAAACAATAAAAAATACCGCAAGAATACATATATCGGCCAATAAACAAATACCTGATTGGTGAGCTGAGTGGCGAGAAATTGCGCGTTGAGCGTGTAGAGGCTGAGCCGCGACTCCTTCAGCACGTCGGGCGCCAACTCGTCCGGAATCAAGTTCTCCGACTTTGTGTTGTTTTTGAGGTAGAAGCGGCTGCTGAGCGCAATGCGCTCCGCGAGATTCTGCATCTCGTCGGGCAGTCGGCGCTGTTTGATGACGCCCTCGCGCGTCACCGTGCACTCGCACAGCGCCCAGTCGGACGTGTTGGCGGCGGCCGCTGCAGCCGCCGCCGACGCGCTCGACGAAGAGGACGCGACGCCCTCGAGAATGCCGAATTCCTGGAAAATTTCACGTTGAAAATGGCAATTAAAACGTGAAAAAGTGACGCGTGTCACGTAAAGGTCACGTCAAGGCGCAAATTGACACAATTTTTTAATGTCAAAAAATTTCTTTTCGAAAATAATGTGAAAATTTGCTTTATTTTTGAAAAAAAAAGTTTGTTAATTTTTGATTTTTTTAATTTTTCTCTCAATTTACCTTATACATTTCTGGACCGATAAGTTATGTTTTCATTTTTCTACTGTAGTGTGTGCACTTCCCTTTCACTCAGTTATAATTTTTAAAAATGAGAAAAAAAAATTTTTATTTTTGTGTAAAACTCCCAATTCCAACTTTCAGACGTATTCTTTGATTTTTTGAAAAAAAATTAAAAAAATTAATTTAAGCGAAAAAACAGAAAGATTTCCAAACCTGCAGAGCCATGCGCACGACGGCGCGCGCCGACGTTTCGGGATAGACGATGAAGTAGCGAAAGGATTGGTCGCCGCGGTAGACTTTTATCGCCTGTTCGCAGTGGAAGTAGCCCGGCGCGCCGACACCGCCGCCGCCGCTACCCGTTGAGAAGGAGCTGTGACGGTTGGCGGGCGCGCCGGCTGCCGCCGCTGCGGCGGCGGCGATGGCTGCTGACGCGGTGGTGGGATGAATGGTGTGGATGTGGGCGGAAATGTCGGGGTTGGAGCGACTGGCACGCAGCGAATTCGGTGCGTACATCTGCAAAATCATTGTGGAAATTGGTGGGCTGCAAAGTGAATGGACCACAGTTAATAGACCCATTCTATTCATACGTATTGTAATGGCTGGGTAGAGAATGAGAGGCAATACTATCATTTATCGCATAGCAAAAGGATGGTGTGAGCTGAAATCGAACCAGCGTCTTCTATCACCGGTAACAGACGTGATAACCCCTACACTATCACACCGCCATAATGAAGAAATGATCAGCATTGCTTATATCTCTCTCATTCAGTGCACATACACTACAGTATGAATATGAATGCAGTTTGAAGGCTGTGCAAAAGGTTCAATTCAGGAAGCAATGTTAGCGAACGGAGCTCCTCCCTCTTCAAAAAGGCCTCCCTCGCGTTTGAGCATATCCTGAGAGATTTTTGAGAGCACCGTCCTGAGAGCCCTTTCTTGTTGCAAATTTTCCGGGAAAAAAATTTAATCCCCAAAAAACCAGAAAATCGGAAAATAAAAACGGAAAAATTTGCCACCTCTGTTTGGCATACTGTACAGTACAGTAGAAAAATCGATTACTTCCGCGACTACATACCAGAGGTGAGAAAATTTTGCTTAATTCAAACTTATCCATAAGTAATTTTTTTAAGAAATGTAGTCAAAAATTTCTATTTGACACATTTGTCAAAATAAAAAATAAATTTTTTTTTAAAAAGTATTGAAAAAATTGGCCAAATTTTCGATTTTCGACAAATTTCTTCTTTCGAATTTCGATTTTCGGCGATTTTTTCCTTTCGATTTTCGAAATTTGTTTTTTGAAATTTTCGATTTTCAAAATCTCAAACTCATTTTCGACTCACCCCTGCTATATACACTACGAAAATAAATTTTGAATTTCGTATATCGTAAACCGTAAATTTTCAGAACCTCGAAATGTCGTAAATCGACAATAGAATATTTTCAATTTTCGAATGAAAATTTTGCATTTTTTCGAATTTTTTCCTAATTTTTTTTTCACGAAATATTTTATTTTTTGTTAATTTTTTCATTTTCGGTTGACCGTTTTCGAGTTCGTCAACTTCATTTTTCCACTAATATCGACATTTTTGGCGCAAATTCAAACGTATATTGAGTTAAAAAAATTTCAATTTTCTTGATAAAATGTTGAAAAATTTACGAAAATTTGCGAAAATTGGCCGATTTTTCGGAAACCGTAAATTTCGGGCCAAAAAAGCCGTAAATACGTAAATAGTAAATCGTAAATGTTAGCACACCTGATATACATCGCGAAAAAAAATGACAAACCTCATCAGTGCTATCGTATCCACCGCCCTCGTTGAACAAATTGTTGTTGGCGTTGGCGTTGTAGTGGTTTTCGTGCGATGCGACCGAAGAGCCCTTCAGAAGTGTGAACAACTTCTCGAACATCGACGTCTTGCCCGTGCCGCCGCCGGTCGCCGACGCCGACGACGGCGGTCCCGACGAGTTGGAGGCAAAAATCGCCGAATGCGGCGCACCGAACGGCGACGGCGAGCGATTATCGTTGTTGCTCGACGCGTCCAACGTCTGGCATAGCGTTTGCCGCCTTTCACGCGCGTTTTTGTAGTGGCGGCTTTCGCCGCCGCCGCCGCGCAGAAAGCCGTTCGCCGCGTCCGCCGCGTCCACCGACGCGCACATATCCGCCGTCGCGCCATGGCGCGGCAGGATGACAACTTCGGCGGCGGCGTCCTCCTGCCGCGCCAACATCTCCTTGAAGCCCATGAGGTTGGACTTGAGCGTGAGGCTGAGGTGCGTGCTCTCCTTCAGCAAATCGAGCGCGCGCGCCTGCGTAATATTGCGAAAGCTTTGGCCATTCAGCTCCAAAATCTATAAAAAAATGAAAAAATTGCAAAAAATTCATGAAAAATTTGATAACGCAAAAATTTTAACGAAAATCAAAAAATAAAATTTTTTAAGTTTTCAAAAAATAAAAAAAGAATTTGAAAAATTCTTATATTTTTGTGCGGAATATAAATGATTTTCATGTAACTTTTCAGGAACATTAACGTATTTTTTGTCACCTCTGGCAACTGCCCTCAACCCTCCCCGCCGCCTCATCCTCAACTGCCCTCAACCCCATGCCCAGCTCCGAGCCTGCAGTTTTTTTGTCAACCCTGGTAGCCACTCTCCCTACCCCTCCCCGAGTCCGTATTGTGGGTGATTGGGGAAAGGGGGCGGGGGAGGTGAGGTGAAGAACAAGGCTATTATAATTTGCGGGAAGGGGGGAGGCAGGGGAGGGGGGAGGTAGAGGACCAATTTTTTTTCACCCCTGGCAGCTGCCCTCTCTACCCTTCCCCAGCCCCCGACCCGCATTGTAGGTGGTGGAGGAAATGGATGAGAACATGGCTATTATAATAACATTTACCTTCTTTCGTCAGTTCTCATTCCCGAGGGGTGGATTTTAGATCTATTGATTTTAGATCTATTAAATCTGACCTCTTTTTTGTGCGGAATATAAATGATTGATTTTCGTGTAACTTTTCGAGAACATTAACCTCCCCCCCCCTCACCCTCAACTGCTCTCCTCAGCCCCGAGCCTGCAATTTTTTTGTCACCCCTGGCGGCTGCCCTCCCTACCCCTCCCTGAGCCCGTATTGTGAGTGGTGGAGGAAATTGGGGAGGGGAAGGGAGGAGATGAGAACATGGCTATTGCAATTTGCATTTACATTCTTCCGTCAGTTCAAATTCCCCGAGGTGCGGATTTTGGATGCATAAGGGGTTAGATCTACATATTTGGGAACCCGCAGCCAGTCAGTAATGACACCAAAAAATTGGAAAAACTCTGACCTCATCGCCTCGATTCATTCCGTTTTTCTCGGCCTGCGAGTTGGGCTCAACGTCGGCGACGAAAATGCCGTGCGAGCTGGCGGCCGCTTGCGCTAGTGCGGCGGGAGCGACGGCGGCCGTCGGCGCGTCGCCTCGTCCGCCCAAAATGCTGAAGGGAAGCGCCTGCGCGCGGTTGGAGCGCGTCAGCGTCACCACACGTGGCTTCGACTTGACGCTACGCGTGATGTTGAGCAGACTTTGTTGGTTGTGCATTCCCGCTTGCTCCAGCATCTGCAAATTGTTGTGTGCGATTTTCTTTGTAATTTCCACTGTGGTAAATCGCTCTTTTAGGGAAGCGATTCCATTGTAAATCCCATTTAATCCCTAAGATATCACCACCACGTAATCCGTGATATATCTTTACTATCCTGAATTCATATCCAGTTGGTTCTATGACCCGAGTTCCATCTTCTGAAAAGCTTCAGCTTGTCTTTTGTCTGATCTAGTACAGTAACACTATACAGTAGGACAGTAGCACTGTACAGTAGTATTGTAGCACTGCACAGTAGTATTGTAGCACTGTACAGTAGTATAGTAGCACTGCACAGTAGTATTGTAGCACTGTGCAATAGTATTGTAGCACTGTACAGTAGTACAGATACCACCGGACGGATTCATGTTGAATAGATTTTTAGATCGTCTTGTAAATTCAAAAAGTATTCGAGTGACTGGATGTGGTTATATATTCGTTCTATTCTAGGGGGCTTGGGCGTTGATGTATGTACTGTAGCTTTTTATGTACATAATGTACACAATAAAAGGAGTTTTAACTTCCAGAAAAACTCATTTTCTCAGACCTCGCGTCTTAAAAATAAAAATAATCAAAAAAGGAGTAACAAATATTTTGCATTTAATATTTTAAACTATAACTTCCGATTTAGAAAGATGGGGGGGGGGGGATTCTACTGATCCCCCACCACCGCCCCTACACGCTGGTTTTCGAACCTACAAAGGCGAAACCGGGGTCCTAACAGTATCCGACACATAGAGACTTTAGTAAAGAAAAATTCATACATTCTCGAAGGTGTCCAAGAGTTTCGTCATCTCCACGTCGGATTCGAAGTCGGCGAAATGATTGTTCACCCACAGCAGAAAGATGCGCGCTACGCGCTCGCGAATACGATCACCGCCGCCACCGACGCCGCTGCAATCGGCGGCGTCGCCGGCGTCGTGGTCCTGCTGGTCCTGGCCGCCGCGGCGGAACCAGTCCAGCAGGCGGTGGACGATTTTCGCGGGCTCGAAGATGAACACACGGTACATGAGCAGAAAGTCTTCGAGAAAGTGCGCGTCGCCGCCGCCGGCCGCCGCGCCGTCCGCGTCCTCGACGAGCTGCTGGACGAGGCGGTCGGGCAGCGCTTTCGTCGTCAGCAGCTCCACCTGATTGCCCACGACTCTGCAAATTTTTATAATTTATTTTTATATTTCACATTATTTTCACACTGCGAACTCAAAATAAAATAAATCATTTTACCCCATAACGAAATGAATATACTATACAAATGTATATATATATATATATATATATATATATATA
>SAUE01000269.1:67162-79629 GCA_009724625.1 Deladenus siricidicola | reverse complement strand
TCTCTTTCTTTCTCTCTTCTCTCTCTTTCTCTCTCTTTCTCTCTCTTTCTCTCTTCCTCTTTCTTGCATTTTTTCTCTAATTTCCTCATTAATCTGTCGTTGGCTCTCATGTGTTCTTCTATTTTCTCTACCTTCTCTGTTCGTTATTCAATATTGTCCGAATTTTGAATATTTTAGCATTTCGTTTTTGTGCGAACTTCTTTATCGATTTTTTTGAATTTTGTAAAAAATCTATTTCATTTTAAAATTTGCAGATTATTTTGTTCGTACTTTTTTTGCTGATAAAAATGTTTGTCAACTTTTCCATAATATATTTTTGTGAACTGAATTTTAAAATTATTTTTATTCATCGAAAGATGTTCAATTTTTATCTAAATAATATAATTTTTTTGCGTTTATTTTATTTCCATTTTTGTGAAAAGGGAATTTTTTCGCTTTCTTTCGAAATCGATAGTTTTGCCATTAAAAAGTGACAAATGTCCGAAAATTTTCATCTATTATTTCGTTAATTTTTGTGTTTTTACGCAAAATTTTTGGGCAAAATATTGCAATTTTTTTCATTTTTGAAAAAAATGTTTTTCTTCTAAAACATTCTAAAAAAAATTTTTTTTGTGTAAAAATAATTTTATTTTTGGACAAATTTTATATTAAATTTTTTTTTAATTTTTTTTTAATTTAAATATAAAACTTTAAAAATTTATCAAAAACGGAATAAATTTTTTATTATTTTTTTGCAAAATTGACAATTTTCAAAGTTTGCTGCAAATTTTTCGTTTGGAAGAACAAACTCCACAGAACTTTAGCTAAAATACTGTAATTGTTTGAATTTATTTGTTTTATTTATATTTTTTACCAGAAAATGTTTCATTAAATGAACATTTGAATTTTTTTTTGAATTTTTCTAATTAAATAATACTATTTTCCGAGAATTTGCAAAATTTTCAAAATTGACATAAAGGATTTGCAAAATTTGCAAACTTTGCAGTCTGACAATTTTGCGAATTTTGCAGTCTGACAATCTTGAAAATTTGCAGCAGTTTGACAATTTTGCATTTTGTCAATCTTTCAATTTACAAATTTGGACAATTTTGCAAATATTTTCTTTCAATCGCAAATTTTGACAATTTTGCAAATATTTCATCTCAATTTGCAAATTTTTGACAATTTATTCTGGTTTGCAGCAAATTTTTTGCGCGGGTAAAATGCTGTCGGCGAATCGGAGCGTGGAAAGCGTGCGAATGACGGAGGTGTTGTTGGCGGACGATTGGAAATTGGAGCGGACGGTGGACTTTATGCACGGATGGGTGCCCACTTCGTTTAAGGCGTGTTTTTGTGGAAATTTTTTGCAAAAATATATTCTTAAAAAATTCAACTTTTATTGTTTTTTAAGTCTGAGGGAAGTCTGCGCAAACGAAGAAGTCAGATAGGAAAGAAAATATTTTTTGAATTATGCAAATTAAAAAATATTTTTTATTTTATTTAAAAATATCTTTAGTCTTTTAAGACCCCACCCCCTCCCCCTCCCTCATCCGCTCCTTCCCCCGGTAGCCCTACAGCACGAAGCAGCCAGCACGAAGTGAATCGTGTGGAGACCGGCCGGCAAGGTGTAAAAAAATGTTTTTCTTGTTTTAATGTCGGCCTCTTTTTTTGGTTGAAATTGAGGTTTTCCGAGTAGAAAGATTTGCTGATTCCAAATTTTGCAGAATTTTTTCGATTAGAATTTTGCCAATTGTGCAATTTGCAGATCACGCTCGGCTATCTGGCGATGGTTTACCTCGGCCAGAAGTGGATGAAGGGCCGCGACGCGTTCGACGGCCGCGCCATGGCGTCGGTGCTGGCCGCGTGGAATTTCACGTTTTCGATTTTCAGCGCCTTCGCCACGTACCGCTTGCTGCCCGAGCTGCTGGCGTCGCTGAGGAATACCGGCTTCGTAGGTGAGCTTTTTGTTGCTGCTTCTTTGTGGGTCGGAGGGGGAAGGGGGATTAGTGTGGGGGGGGGGNGGGGGGGGGGTGAGTTTGAGAAAGCAAAGATCGATCACACTTTTGCTCGAAAAACGGGGGGAAAGTCATAAACTAGCAAAAAAAGAAAAGAGAAACTACTGTAGTATCGTTTCAAAATATGCAAATGAGGGTTTACTGTTGGAGTACTGTGGAAGAATAAAGAATACTATAGGAAATAGTTACACATACCTCTTCAGTGAAAATGCTAGATAACGGTGTAGTACTTTGCGCTACCGTACTACATACATATTTTTTGCATTACCGTACTAATCCTTTGTGTTACCGTGCTATATTTGACTTACATATGTATGTATTGTTTGACTAAAACATTTGTTGTTGACTAAAACATTTGTTCAGGATCCTACTGCGAGAACGGCAATTACTACACGGACGCGCTCACTGGCTACTGGGGCTGGATGTTCGTGATGTCGAAAGCGCCCGAGTTGGGCGATACGCTGTTTTTGATTTTGCGCAAGCGGCCGGTGATCTTCCTCCACTGGTACCACCACGCGCTCACCTTCCTCTACGCGCAAATCACGTACACGGAGACACAGGCGTGGTGTCGGTGGAGTCTGGCGCTGAATCTCATCGTGCACACCATCATGTACTTGTGAGTGATTGCCAAAAAATATTTTGAAAAAATTTGTTTCTAAGACTAATTTGACTATTTTTTGACAATTTTTTGTTTGGCGGGAAGGATTGTGTTTATGACGGAAAAAAGTAGAAATGCATGTATGTATGTATTTGGTTTTGTCTGTTTTTCCATACACACATTTGTCTCTCATTCCCCACAATATACATTATTCATTTACTCACCTACAGTACCATTCTTTTTGGCACCATTGCAACTATGTACAGCATTCGTTGACTCGCTTACAATACATCCCTTACGGTACTATTACCAATACAGTATTCATTGACTCGCTTACGGTACCGCCTAAAAAATTTTTAAATTTTTTTTAAAAACATTTTTCCGCTTTAGAGACATATTTTACCAAAAAGAAAGCTAATTCCACACATTTTTCCAGCTATTTCGGAATGCAGGCGCTGAAAATCCGTGCGCCCCGCTCCATCGCCAAATTCATCACCACCATTCAGATTCTGCAATTCGTTATCAACTGTTACATTTTCTCGCATTTGGTGTGGATCAAGACGACGGAAGCGGTGCCGAACTGCAACGCCAGGTAAAACAGAAAAAAAAATTTTTTTTTGCACTTTTACATAGATTGTACTGAATTTGTTTTTAAATTTAGCTTTATAGCGTGATTTCGAATCTTATTTTATCAGCATTCAATTTGTTTGCGTTCATTAAAGAAGGAGAGGGAGATAGCGAGAGAAAGTGAGACGGGGAGAGAGAGAGAGCGAGAGAGAGAGAGAGAGAAAGCGAAAGAAAGTGAAACGGAGAAAAAGAGAGAGATATAAAAGGAAAGAGAATGAATGACGAGAGACAGAGAGAGAGAGAGAAAAGGAGAAATCAGAAATGAAAAATAGAGAAAGAGAGAGTATTGAAAAAGAAAGCAAGCAAAGAAAAAGAGTTTGGGACATTCCGCCCCCCCCCTCCCCCCTCCTCGATTTTACGTCATTTAAACGCTTTTTTCAGCTGGAATGTGCTTTCGATGGGCGCGGTGATGTATCTGAGTTATTTGTATTTATTCGCTCAATTCTTCTACAATTCCTACCTTTCGCCTGCGGCCAAAAACAAAAAAGTGAAAAAAGTCGACTAATTTTCACACATTTTTTCCATTTGCTCAACATTTTTGGTAGAATGTAAAATTTTCAATAAAATATTTAATATTGTAAAGTCTCACTCTTAATACTGTAACGTCGTAGACATGAAGCACCATCTATTCAAATTTTGGTGCTCTTTTGAAATTCAAATAATTTTTTTGGCAATAATTAAAAATAATACAAAAAATTTTCGACAGATTCAAAATATATTTTCTCATTTTCTTGCCGACAAATTTTTAAAAAAAATTAAATTTTTAAATTAAAAAAAAAATTTATTACAAATTAAATTTTATTTTTTCAAATTTCATAACATAAAAGAAGAATAATTAATGCAAAAATGTCGGTAAATACAAAAAACAATAGATAAAAAATCGAACAGGAATCAAAAATATATACATACATACATATGTATAGCATTGTTTTCGAATATGTATAGCATTGTTGAATTTTGTTCATTAATAAAAATTTTATGTTTAAAAAACGATGGGTCACAACTTTCGCCCAACACTGTACTTTCGCCCAACCCTGTATGTATTAAGAAATTTTTTTACAGTAATATGTATGTATGTACCAATTATCATTATTTTTTATTTGTCAATTACAGTAATCCCTTTCAATTACAATATGCCAATTACAGTAGGCTCTTCCAATTACAAAAATTTCTATCAATTACAGTAGGTTGTGCCAATTACAGTAACTTACAGTAACCTCTATCAGTTACAATAGGCTGTAGAAATTACAGTAACCTCTATCAATTACAGCAGGCTCAGTCAATTACAACAACTTTTATCGATTACAGTAGGCTCTGTTACAGTAAATTGTATCACTTATCGAAAAATTGAGCCAATTTATCGATTAAAAATTGAAATGAAAATTTTTTTGTAAAATTTTCTTTTTCTTTAAAAAAGGAATCAATTGCATATTTGTTTTTTCAATTTGTTCAAAATTTTCGATGATGATTGAATGCTTTTAGCAAAATACATTTTTAACTGGTTGCGAAAGGAATTGGCGCGCCTGGCGCTTCTCCTCCACCTCCAGTTCCTTCGCCTCCGCCTGCGCGTTGATGAGACGCGTCTCGGCGCGCATCTTCGCGATGCGTTCCACCGTCTCGCGGCTGTCCGCCTCGCTAGGCGGCGGTCGCTTCGCCTTGGTCAACTCGGCCACGCTTCGCGTCAGATCCTCCAATTTGCGCTCGATCACCGTCGTGGGCGCTGCTTTTGTCAATTTTTCGCCGCCGCCGCTCGAAGACGACGGTTGGTCGACGTGCAGCCGCTGAAGCATTTGCTTTATGTCTGACTGGCCCGCGTGCGGGCTGCCTCCGCCGTCCACGTCGTTCAAGTGATTTGACGCCGCCGCCGTCAATTGGTGGCGAACCTCGGCGAGAATCTCCTCGGCCACCACGTCAATTCCACATCTAAGCAATACACAAAATTAATGATTGTGAATTTATTATAATTGAATGCACAAGAAATATTCGAGCACTCACTTCGCGCCAATCACATCCTTCACCGCAATTCGCGCCGACATTTTGATTGTGTCATTCTCGATTAGACCGTACTGGGACCCCCACAACGTCTAAAAAATGTGTTCCACACAAATGTATTTTTTAATTTTTATGACAATATACAAATGTATTATACATTGATGATCTAGATTGAATCCAGATCTCCATGTTGGATGCAATTTGTATCCAATTAGAGTTCATTTTGAATGGATTGAAATTAGATAAATTTTTCGATTTTTTTATTCAAAAAGTATTCAAGTTACAGGAACTTTTTTGAAAAAAGTTCTCTTCGTCAAGAACTTTTTTCTCTTGAACCGAAGTTCATGTTGTAGTATATAGTCTCGTAAAGATGGCATGCTAAGGAGAAACTAAGGAGAAGGAAGATGAGAGAGGAAAGTCAAAGGAGAGCAGAGAGGAAAGGAAGAACCGCTTATCCGAGTCAAGCCAGCCTTGACTTTACTAACGGCTGTCAGGGAAAGGGAAAAGCTGCGGCCTTACTTCTTGACTAATGAGCTTGAGCGTAGATGTGTACCGTAGAATAAAGCACACAGTAGCACCACAACCAGAGTCCCTAGTGCTACACGCTATAATGTCATAAAAACATTTTCATGAACTTTTTCTCCTTAGTCCTAACACGAAATATTTTGAAACAACCGAAAATTTTTTCTAAGAGATACATGTAGGGGAACCAGCCACGCGAAGCGCGACGTCTCCGCGCTCCTTGACGCGTAGAGTGCGCGATTGACAAGCGCGTCCATCACCAAATCCCGGCCGCCGGCCTCCGCTGGCTTTTGCGTGTGGACGCGGAGGCTGGCGGACGCTGTGCAGCTCCACGCTTGGTCGCGAGTGGCGCCCTCGCTGCGCAGCCAGACGCGCATGCGGTTGCTGTCGTAGCGCGTCATCTCGAGCGTCCAGCGCAAACCGCCCACGCGGTCGGACTCGTCGCTCTCGTAGACGACCGGATTCACTTCCACGCCAAAAATGTGAACTTTCTCCGCGAAACGGTCGGTGGTCAGTGCGGCGCGGCCGTCTGTTTTGTAGCGGTCTAAAAAATGAATTTTTAGAAATTCAAAAAAGAAAATTTGTGGCGAACTGTCAGGAAATTTTTGAAGCAACATTTAATAAATAATGAAAGCTTTTGAAATTTGTGTAATTTTAATTTATTAAGAAAACGTAGAAAAAATTATTTAAAAAATTATTAAAAAGCAAAGTATTATAAATGATGCAAGTTAGAAAACTAATAAAAGAGTGCCACTTTAAATATTATTTATTTTTTGTATAAAAAATACACTTAAAATTACCCTTTACGTCAGCGATGATACCATCGAAATAGCTGAGCGCGTTCGAGTCTCTAGAGAATCCTGAAAACCGAAAATTTGGTAATTTGGTTACCAAATTACCAAATTTGGCAATTAGATTCAAAAAAATTGCTTACCGTTCGAGTCACTTGACAAATTTTCGGGCTCTTCCCAGTGAAAACCTAAAAATAAATTTTATGTAAATTTTTTAACGGTTTTCAGTATCAAAGAAGCTCAAAAAAGCTAAAAAAAAACCCGGCAAATGGCCGAACAACCCTCCTGATGGTGACGGATTGATCATCGACGATAAGTGCATGGGATTAGCCGCGCCGGCTACGGCCGATTGAACGCTTCGCGTCGTTCCAAATAGCGCAGAGCCGCTAGCGGCCGCCACACCAAATAAACTACTGGCGGGCGCGGCCGACGCGGCTGGCTGGCCGGGTGCTTGTGGCGGCGCAAAGCCGAAATTTGCTGAGTTGTTGTCGGCGCGCAAAGAGTTCGCGTTGCTGGCGGAATCGTCGTTGGACGCTGTGGCGAGTTGCGCAGTCATTCCGTAGCAGCTTGACTATTGCCTAAAATGTAAAATGAGTTAGCCAAATTCCCAAAAATTGGGATTTTTTTACTGCCGGCTCTTTACTCTTTTGGTCGCGCCCGGTGCGAACCGAGCACGAGAACATATTCCGCCCCCTCCCCCTCACTTTCCCTTTTATATCAAAATAATGTCCCCCCTTTACATATGTTCAAAATAAACAAATCTAAATATATAATTTATCCATTTATTCCGACTTTTTCCTTTCCCCTTTTTCTCTCGCTTCCTTCTGCTTTGCCTTGCTTCTTTCCTCATTTTGTAAATGCCAAGGAAGAAAGCAAGGAGAAGCAGTGAGAGAAAAAGGCCAATGGCGCGTTCGCCGGCCTCACAAACATACAAAAGCGAAATCAATTGGCCTACCTCCTATCAGATTGCGCTTTCTGTCTATCTGTCTCTTCTTCATAGAAAATTTATATAAATGCAATGTTTATGTAATGTTTTCCAAGCCACAAAAGTACAATTAAATAAAATTCGTGTGCAATCGGTGGAATACTGATTGTAAGGCAAAAAACCAAACAGAGAATTTCCAGCTACAGTAACAAATACTGTAAAGCCCGGAAACAGTAGAAACAAAAAAGTTAATCTCTCAATCTCTTTGGTCACTTCCTTTCATTTGCCCCCCGTCACAACACTTTTACATTCTGCGTCTTTTTGTTAAAATATGTTCTTAAAATTCAACAAAAATGTGACAAAAAACCACAAAATTTAATTAAAATTCGATAAAAATGTCGCAAAATGTGTTGAAATAAGTAAGAACCTGAAATATTTACGATGAAACAATTACAAATAAATGCGAAAAGTGAATCAAAATGGACAAAATAATAATAAAAAATATTGTTTTTCTATTGTCAAAATATGAAATAAACGAAATAAAATTGAAATTTTAAAGAAGAAAAAAATATTGCGAAATTTTTCATTGCGAAATCAATAAAAAAGACAAACAAATTGCCTGAGAATTATAAAAAGTTTAAGAAAGATAAGTATGCTTAGAAAAAATCAATATTTTATTCGATAATTTATTTATAAATATTTAATATAAATATATACCTAAAATTTGAAACCTAAAACTCGAATACTTACAAAACCTAAAAGCAATAAAATAAAATAAAAAGGTAAAAACTTGCAAAAAATCGCAAAAAGACAAAGAAAAAGGCAAAGACTCCAGACCACCAGGGGAAGGGAAGGCAGCTCGAAGGTCCCTCCCACGGAGCGAACCGCGCATACATAGCTTATGTGATAAATTGGCTGCAGCGCTGTTAGCCGTCCTGTTGGCCGTCATTCTTCCTACCTCTTATCAGAAGCGGGAGACGTCGGACAGGGGAGCCTCGTCGCCCTGAATTGAACCTGCACACTGAGTGAACCCCCAAACACTCCACATCGAGACTGCCAAATGATCCTCGGGTTATCTGTGCACATTTCTGATAATAGAGGTCGATAATAACGCGCCACAATTGACAGAATTGGCAGGCGCAATGCGCAAATTGTCAAGCCAATAAGAATTATCTGTTGTTGGCGAATGCGCCGAAAAGGAGGTGACAAGCAAATTGCAGTGCAAAAAATGTGAAAATTTTGCAATCAATCGCTTTTGCAATCGAATTTGCAATCGCCTTTAAAATTTCCGTATTGACTTTTGCTACTTTTTCTTTAATTTTTCCATTTTTTGGTTTTTTTTGCAAAATGGAAAAATTTAAAAAATTTAAATTAAATTTTTTAAATTATTTTTTTTATTTAAAAATTTCCAAAAAAAATTAAATCTCCAAAAAATTTCAAAAAAAAATCAAGATATCAAAAATTCTATAATATTTTAATAACGATTAAAGAATTAAAATTCTTTGATAAAAAATTTAAAATAAAAAAATCACTAAAAGTCCAATTTTATTTATTTTTATTCTTTTTTATTAATTTTATTGCATAAAATTTTAAAAGTGACGATACTTTTCAAATCTTATTTTAGCTCATTTTTACTTTTCAACCAAAACTTTTGCAATTTGAGACTGTTTCGATAATATGTTCGTATTTTAAGGATTTTCTGTAATAAAGTTGCTAAAAATATTTTTCGCAAAAAGCAAAAATTTTCGAATAAAAATAAATAAATCCAAAAAAACGAAATTATTTATCCCGCCAAAAGACGTCAAAAACAGCTAAAAGATTAAGAAAAATTTGAAATTTTAACTTTTTTATTCCTTTATAATCGGTAAATTGTGTTATTTGTGTATCGGTAAAATGTGTTATTTGTATATAAAAAAGTGAAGAGACAACTTTAAGTAATTTTATGGTACAAAACACTTTTTGGACAGTGCTCTTACTTTTTTTCTTTAAATTATTTAATTTTTTGCTTAATTTTGTATGTATAATATATGTATGTATGTACGGTACGTATATATGTATGTATGTATACAATACATATTGTAGGAAAAAGAAGATCAGCAGGAATACCACAATGTTAAAAGAAGCTACGGTAATAAATATTAAAAGATTTCTCTCTCTGGCCCTCGGAATTCGAAAGTTCGCCCAACCCTGAAATTGTCCCAATTGGGCTCAATGCTTAAACATTTCTTAATTAAATTGTTTAATTTTGGCCAAAAAACATTTCCGTCCACTACACATTTATATTATTATTATTTTTTATTCGATTTTATTGGAAAATATTCATTTATTTTTAGATTTTTTCAGAAATATTATTTTAATAAATTTTCAATTTGATAAAAAATTTTTGACTAATTTTATGAGAAAAAAATCCATTAAAAATAAAAAATATTTTAATTGAAAAAATTTACTAATATTTTATTCAGAATTTTAATTAATAAAATATATTTTTTTATAGATTCATAAAAAATTAGTTTAATTATTAATAATTTTTGAACAAAATTTTTTAAATATCCAAAAAAAAATTTTTACGAAATTTTTTTAAGTGAAAGTTCAAAAAATTTTCCATTTTTAATTTCGAATTTTTTTATTTTTTCATAGTAAAAATTAACGACAAAAAGTAATTTAAATGAAATTTTATCGGAAAGGATTAAGAGAAGAAAATGTTTTTTTTGTACATAGTAGTGTGGCAAAAGCCTTTGGGGCTTAGTCCTCGAGGCATGAGACAACAAAAAACGGTTTAAGCGTAGACAACAAAACGGTTTGCTTTTTTGTTGTTTTCACAAGTTTTAATCTGCCGAATGGCGTGCGCCGAACGTGAGGGTTTCTTCCCGTTTTCATTTTTCGCTAATCACGTTTTTTGAAGAAAATTTAATTTCCTCATATTTTTTAAAGATTTCATTTGTTTATATTTCTTTTTCTTTAAATTTTTTCAATCCAGAGTAAAATTTTTGAAATATTTCACTAAATTAAAATTTTTCAAAACTGCGCAAAAAATTTCATTAAATTTTTTTAAATTTTTTTGATAGTTTTTGCAGCATTTTGAATCTTTTGAATTTGAATTTTTTCGATTTTTTCAGATTTGAATCTTTATTTTTGAATTTTTTTCAGTGTTTCCAAATTTTGGCTAAAGTTAAATTTCGACTTTCCCGCGCTTTTCTGTATTTCACGAGTATCATCCCACCAACGAGGGCAATCGATATGTCAAATCGATATATAGCCCATTAAAAATTATGTTGATCTATGTAATCAAAGATGCCTAAAACCTAAATATCCCAGTGCTGTCTGCGATAGAAAAAAGCGCGGAAAAGTAGAAATTTAACTTTAGCCAAAATTTGGAAACACTCATTTTTTTATGTTGTTATATGTTTTCAGATTTGCTAAAGATTGACAAAATATTCGTTTTTTTTCAGAATGTGAAGAAACTTTTTCGATTATTATATTTATTTGGCATTCTGCGCAATGAATGAATTCATCACACTCTTCATACCGTCGATTTGGGTGGCGTTTGACGCCACCGTACTCGAGTTACCGTACGTCGGCTCGAGCGTCGGCGAATCGGCCGGCGACGCGCGCCTCGCCGCCGACTATTTGCTGGCGGTAAGCGCACTTCGGCTGTCGCTTCTAGCGGGCGCAATCGCCGCCGCGTTGATTACGTCGTATAAATGGTTTGTTGTTTCTTATTGCAAAAAAGGCAAAAGTACCACTTCAACTGTCCGGCCCCACAGCCTTTGCCCCCCCCCAAACCACCACGGAAAGGAGCCCGAAGATCCCTCTCGCGGGGCCAACCGCGATCCACCCCTTATGTGACAAATTTGCTGCGTCCCTGCTAGCCATCTTGTTGGTCCTACTTCCTATCAGAAGCGGGGGACGTTGGACGGAGGAGAGCCTCATCACCCAGCAGTGAACTCAAACACTACAATTTTTGGCTCTTACCTCCCCCTTGGAAAATTTCTGCGCCCGCCACCACCTTTGAAATTTTTAATGTTTTAAAAATGCAAATTATGGNTAAGTGGATCTTGCCCAGATTCGAAGATTTTCATTTCAACACACACAACAAATAGACATTATTTTTCTGCTTTTTTAATTTTTCAGCGAATTGGCGTCGGTTTTGCGTGCGGATTTGCGCAAATTGTTCTCGTCATTTTTCCGCTGCTCGCACACACCGCCAGCCAATCGAATGCCAACGAAATCCGCTCAAAATTCCATTTCCAACGCGCTGATCAAAATTATTTATTAGTAAGTTTATCTAAAAAAATTTTACAGTAATCTTTAAATCATTTACGATAAGTTATAAATATTATACATAAATAAATAATTAAATTTTTTAGGCAATTTTTACAGGCTTTGCATTTGGCGCTTTTATTCCTTCACTTTTTTCTATGACAAATTTCGTTGGCGAAGTGACAGTGCACGGACGTTGGCACCATGACAATGTGCCAATTGGCAATTATGTTCCGCCAATTTCGCTCAAATTCGTGTACATTATTTTTCCTTTAATTCAGGTAATTCATTAAAATCCTGGAGTTTGCATATTTTGCACACATTTATATATTAGACATTTATAATTGTCAATGCCTAACCCCGGGGGTGAGAGGGCAATCGCCGCAATTCCCGCACAAATTCTCAGAAAAGTTTTGAGTAGTACTGTAACGACTAGTGATGTATGTATACGGTGGTATCCACGCAGATACCACAAAATAATTTTCTAATTAGAGACAATAATTCGTATCGAATTTCATGCATTTTGCAATAGTGAATTGAAATTGAATGTAATGTGAGTTCAGTCTGAATTCAGTCTGCATTTAGTGCTTACATACATATACATATACGGAATGATACATGTATGTATATAGGAAAGGATGTGTACATATAATGGCAAAAAATAATTTTCTAATCCATAATTTTACGTAATTACGGCGCCAAAAACGTCTTCGATTACGCACATCTCGTGGATCATAATAGCCAACTTAGAGGAAGTG
>SAUE01000269.1:38039-52953 GCA_009724625.1 Deladenus siricidicola | reverse complement strand
TTGTCCGATGGAAAATTTGTGTTATTTTAGTTAAATAAATATTATTGCACATTGAAAACTTGTTCGCTTAAACCGACTAACAGGTTTTGTAGCCCACGAAATTCTCTACAAGATGACATAAATCATTTTTATAAAAATTATTATAGAAAGTGAAAAAATTAGTTGGAAAGCAAATGACCTATTTTGATGCCAATTTTTGTCCGCAACTGTATATACATACATACATACATAGATATGTATACATACTATGTATGTATGTATATATACATATTTTCTGAACAAAATACGCAAAATACATTTGCATACTGCGCAAATAGTGTCAGGGAAATGTCTTAATCTTGCAAAAATTTTTAATTTTTACACAAAAAACATTTTTAAATTCGTCAGCAAAAAAGGTTGTATATGTATGTGCATATTTATTGGGTTGTCGGATAAGTTCAGCTACAGTTGATTTATTGGATGGATCCCATTCGCTCTGCCAATTCTCTGGTTGTTTGACGCGCGTCTTCGTGGAGAAGGTGATTCAAGCGGCCTTCTTCAAACTCACTCGGTCGTCCGGAACGATGCATCCTTGAGATCGAAGAAATTGCCGCTTTTGAACGTCGCAAAGCAATCTTGAGCGGTTCTGTTGGACCGCTCAATCTCCATACACGGCACAAATCTCTCCAACAGCTTCTGTGGCTTTGTTGGCGCGTCGATTGAACGCAAAAAGCAGATAGTGTCGGAAATGCTCGTTTTTGTCGACCTGACACTCCATTTTTAAATGCTCTAAAAATTAACAAAAATTAAACTCAACAAAAAAATCAAATACACCGTCATGAAGAGAATAAAAATCTCTTTCGAATAATACAAAACATAATGCTAATACATTTCATTTTCAACGCAAATTTTTGAAATTAAAAAAAAACGCAAAAAAAAAACGCGGGAACTTATCGGACAACCCAATATGTATCAATATGTATGTATCAATATGTATGTAGCAATACATATGTATATGTGCAATACATATGTATGTATAATATTCGTACTAAACCCATTAAACTTCTAAACATTTAAAAAAAAACCGTCGCCGGATATCGAGAGAGAAAGCGGAAAAATGTATCGTCTCCGACAGGAATCGAACCTGCGAGCACGAGTAATCGGCCCGCAGCTCTACCGCTGAGTCGATCCCGAGGAAAGCGTACTCCTCGGCGGTTTTCGAGACCGAGCATGAGTGAGTGACTACCCACTCCGCGGTTTGTTTTCAGCAGTTGCAGTCGCTCAGCAGTTGCGCAGCAAGCGCTCAACAGGCGCTCAGCAGTTGATGCGGTAGTTTGTAGTTGTGGTTTAAATATACATATGTATTCTCCTTTTCACCTCTCCTTTTTTCTCTATCTTTCTCTCTTTCTCTCACCCTCTCTTTCTCCTCTCCCTCTCTCTCTTTCTCTCTCACTCTCTCGCTCCCTCCCTCTCTATTCCTTGTCTTTTTCGTTTTCCCCTCCTCCCACTTCTCCATTTCTCTCTCTCTCTCTCTCCCTCTTCCTCGCTTTCTTTTCACACACTCTCTCTCTCCCTCTCGTTCTCTCACCCATTTTTGTTGTCTGCTCTCTTTCACTTTTATGTTTTTTAAAAGATTTTTTGTATTGTTTTTGAGCATTTTGAAGATTGAAATCTTTCATTTATCCCACAAACACATTTAAATTTTAAATTCGCTTTTTGTCTCACAAACCACAACTATGTACATACATATGTATGTACCATTATCATTATGATATTTTGCATTTGCACTCTTAAATTGTCAAAAGTGCAAACCGCCTTTTTTCTCCATCAAAATTTCTCATAAAATCGACAATTTGCAAACCTTTGCACAACAATAACCGCTTGGATTGTATACAGTTTTGTATGTACATGTATGTATATGTAGTTTTTGTTTTGTATGTGTGTGCACACATATTTGTGTTGGTTACCATCATTTCGACATACACACACAACACACATCCAAACACACACAACACACATCCAAACACATACACACATATTCGCACGTACACATACACACATACGTACCACACACACAAACACATCACAAACATGCGCCATACAGACACACACAAACATACATCATACACACAAACACACGTCATACACACATATACACACGTCATACACACATAAGCACACATCATACATCCACAAACACACGGTATACACACACAAACATACATCATACACACACAAACACACATACGGTAAGCCTTTCAAATCCCCAAAGAAGAAGAATCTTGAGGATTTTGAATGAGCGTAGTGTTTGTTGGGCTCCCGTCGGGAGGCGGAGGCAATTTTAAAGAAGGCACCTCCAGAGGCGGAGGCGATGATGATTTGTACCAGGGGTGGCAAAATTTTCCTTTTTCCGATTTTCCGCTTTTTTCGCCTAAAATTTTTCATTTTCGAAGCGCGGAAAATAAAAGTTCTTTCCATTTTCCCAAAATGAAATTTTATTTTCCTGCCACCTCTGATTTGTACATAAAATGTTGGACATAAAATGCACTGATGCATTCCAACAAACATAACATGATGCCACCCCCCCCAAACTGTTTTTCGATCAAAAACTTTGAAATTATCAAGAAAGACAAAAAGCATTACAAATGTTTTACTTACCGACAAAAAATTGATTGCGAGACGTCTCTCAGCGGACGCGCCTCCGTCAGAGGTGGAGGAGTTCAACTGCACCGGGCTCGAGTTTGTCTGTCTACAGTACGCCAACGTCTGTGCGAATTTTTTTTTGTAAATATTTCGATACGGTATTTGCGGCAAAGTATTGTTGGAATTGAATTAAGTAAAAAATTTATTATATTTTTGTTTTTTTTATTAAATTTTGCAAAAGAATGGGCAGAGAGAGAGAGAGAGAGAGAGAGAGAGAGAGAAAGAGAGAGAGAGAGAGAGAGAGAGAGAGGGGGGCAGAGAGGCACACATCTCCCATTCAATTGCTTTTGGAAAAAATGTCACAAGCGATTCATTACATGTTTTACTTCTTACTTTTTTAACATTTTGTATTTATTAACTTTAAACTTTTTAATTAAAAAAAATTTAATAAAAAGTTAAAACTTTTTATTTTTTTTAATTGTTAAAAATTTTTTTAATTTGTAATTTTTCAATTTTTTTTAATTTTTGCTCTAACACAATGAAAGAAAATCCAAAGGCAACCGCGACGAAAAAAATTTTATTCCTGGAATAATCGCCTTAGCAATTAATTTGTTGACGTCCCATGCCAATATAAAAAAGCGAATAATTCTCAAAAGTATAAAATAGAAGATGAAAACGAGAAAAAAGCAAATGATAGAGAAAGCTAGAGAAAGAAGTGAGGGGAGGAAGGAACAGAGAAAGAGATATGAATACACAGTTCAGAGAGAGGGAGGGAGAGGAACAAAAAGAGAGAGAGAGAGCTGAGAGGTAGACAGAAACAAAGACAGAATTAGAGAAAAAAAACTAGAGAGAGAGCTAGAGAAAGAGAGAAATTGGAAAAGAGGAAGAGAGCTAGAGAGAGAGAGAGCAAGAGCTAAAGAGAGAGCTAGAGAAAACATTTTTTTCTTATTTCTCGGTCAGAAGACCTGTGCAGAGCTGTGACGACCTTTTCTAAGTGCACAAAATATGACAACAAATTTTGTTGTTTTTGTTGCTGAATGACGTAAAACAGAATGACGTAGAATGACACCATTCCTCTAACTATGTATTTTCGAAAAAAAAGTTATCGTAATTCAAATACTGTACGAAAAATGCTAAAACAGATTTTTCTTTTGTAAAAACATAGAGTGGCTAACGACTGGAATGTGCTAAGTGCAGATGTAGTAAATGCTCGTGCCGTTGAGGCTTTCTTAGAAAAAAAAAGACTTAGAAAAGCTCCATCTAGTTAATTTAAAAAATTCTATATTTTCAATATTTTTCTTTATAATAATTTATAATCCCTTTTTTTATAATTATATTTAATTATATTGTAGTCAAAGGCATTTGTTAGTGCCCCGGTCTTATTGTAGCGTATGTAATGAGCATATAAGCAATGCTGATCATTTCTTCGCTATGGCGGTGTGATAGTGTAGGGGTTATCACGTCTGTTACCAGTGATGGAAGACGCTTGTTCAATTCCAGCTCACACCATCCTTTTGCTATGCGATAAATGATAGTATTGCCTCTCACTCTACCCAGCCATTACATTATTACATCATGATCTTTTGGGCCTTAATGTAAAATTTTCTAATTTAAATTTATAAAAAAAATATATAACAACAAATTTTGTTGTTTTTGTTGCTGGCGCAAAAGCAAATGACACGCGCTCCTCTTTCTTCCTCTCCGTCCGCCGAGCGCGTGTCATTTGATGACGACGAAATTTCGCGTGGATTTTTGTCACATTTTTTTGCTTTTTTGCGAAACGTTAGAAAAATTTTCCCTCACAAAACCTAGCCGAAAAGCATAGAAAATCTCACTCTGATGACGAGCACATTTGATAAAAGCTTTAAAATTGGTGGAAAATGTTCTGAAAAATCATCAAAAAAATGTGCGTAAAGGAGAAAGGAAAGCATAAAGAAGAAAGGAAAGCGTGAAAGGAAAAGGAAAGCATAAATAAGAAAGGAAATCATATAAGAGAAAGGAAAGCACACAATAGAAAGGAAAGAATAAAAAGAAAAAGAAAGCTTAAAAGAGATTAAAAAAAGTATAAATAAGAAAGGAAAGCATGAAAGAGAAAGGACAGCATACAGGAAGAAAGAAAGCTTGGAAGAGAAAGAGAAGAATAAAGGAAAAAGCAAAGCAAAGTTTTACTTGTCCTTTTAGCACACTTTCCGTGGAAAATTTTACCAACTTTTTTCCCCAAAAACAAAACAATTTTTCGTGCAATACATAAAAAAATTTTTTTGTTTCGTCACATTTTTTTTTCGCTTTTTCACCTTTGCTTTTACTTTCCTTTCTTCTTTCTAACCTTTGTGTCTTGCTTTCTCTTTTTTATAACTTTTCTTTCTTGCTTTCGCTCTTTGTTTTCTTCTTTCTAGCCTCTTTTTCTCGCTTTACGCTATTCTTTCTCCTTTCTTTTGTCAGCCTTTCTTCCTTGCTTTTTCTTTTCTTTCTTTCCTTTCTAACATTCGTGGCTGGCTTTCGCTGTTCTTTCTTGTATATCATTTCCCTTCTAGCATTTCTTTCTTGCTCTGACTTGCTTTTACTTTCCTTTCTTTCCTTTATAACCCATTTGTTTCTCGCTTTATTCTCTATTCGCTATCCTTTCTCTTTTGCTTTCTCCTTTTATCAACCGTCCTCTCTTGTTTTTGCTTTCTACTTTCTTTCCTTTGTAACTTTTCTCTCTCGCTTTCGACTGTTCTTTCTCTTGCTTTTCCTTTCTCCTTTTATCAACCGTTCTCTCTTGCTTGCGCTTTGCTCTCTTTCCTTTCTAACCTTTGTTTTTTTCTCCTATCTTTGCTTTCTCCTTTCGTCAATCTTTCTCTTGTTTTCACTTTCTAACGCATTTCCTTCTTTCTGTTGTCTTTGCTTTCTTTCCTCTCTTTGCTTTCCGGCACATTTGTACTTTAATGCTGGCGAGTGTAATGTTAGGAATTTTTTGTATTTTTGTCGTTGTGTGGCGATCTTTGAACAACACAACAGCAAACGATTGAATTTTGATTTTGCGAACGCAAAATTTTATGTCATTCTCTAGTAAAAAAATCTTTTGCTTTTAACTTAACTCAAACATTTAAAAATATATCTTTGACTCTCTCCCTCTTTCTCTTTTTTTCTCTCGCTCTCTCTACTTTTCATTGTATCTTCCTTTCTCTCTTTCTCTTGCTGTTCCTCTCTCGGTTTATTTTTTATCTCTATCTTTCTCCCTTCCCTCCTCTATCCATCTCTCGCTTTCTCTATCTGTGCTTTTCATTCTAATCCTCATTTTTCTATCTCTCTCTCGTCCGTTCTCTGTCCTTCTCTCGCTTTCTTTCTCTCTGTCTCACATTGTATTTCTCACTCTTCTCCCTCTTTCCCCCATAATTTCGTTCTTTCTCTTCGCCCCCTCCCCCTCACCGCCGCATAATATACACAGATTTTTACAAGTATTCTCCCCTCTTAATTCCCTGCAAGGCCACCACTTTCATACAAATCGAGAAAAATGTGTTAGCGGAGTAAAAGCCTCGTGAAAGCCGTTATCAAAGGGGTAAAAAGAAGAAGAAAAAATACGTATTTACCGCTAAAATTATTTACCGATCAAAAAATAAAAAAAAACACACTACACAACACCACCAGCCAGCCAAGTTTCGTAGTCTAGCAGGTAGATGCGGGGCACAAACATCAACATTTGGCTAGCTAGCCAGCCAGCCGCAGCGAGCAGCCACAGCGAGCAGCTAGTCGGTCGGTCGGTTGGCCTGGCTGGCTGGCTGGCTGGTTTGGTTGGTGAGGCAAGAGGAATTTTTGCCGGCGTTTTTTCTCCTTTTTTTCTTCCCCCTTTTTTCCTGCTTTTCCCTCCAAACAAACATTTTTTTGCTCCACTTTTATAATACATAAATGAAATAAAAGAAGTGGAAAAACTGCGTTAATCGGCTAGAAAAAGTGACTGATGATGTTTTTGGAGAGGTGTCCGCGAACATTTCACAAAAAATGTTTTCATTCTAATTTTTGCTTTTGTAAATTTTATTTGTTATTTGTATTTTTACTTTTTGTGGAATAATTTTTTTGCAAATGGTAAATAAAATAAATAATGACTTTTTCTATTTTTTGTTGTGCATTCAACACTTTTTTGTGAGAGGGAGAGAGAGCGAGAGAGAGGGCGAGAGAGAGAGAGGGCGAGAGAGAGAGAGAGGAGCGACAGAGAGAGGAGCGATAGAGAGAGAGAGGCGAGCGAGAGAGAGAGAGAGCGCTAGAGAGATAGACAGACAAACAGAGAGAAATAGAGAGACAAACAGAGAGAGAGAGAGAGAATATCGAAATAATAGAGACATCCGGAAAGGCCACAACATTTGCACAAAAATTGGCAAATGGGCGGCTAGCCAACGCAATAGCAAATTGTTTTCCCAAAAAATTCCTAAAAGTTCTAATTTGTTTGCTAGCAAATATCAGGAATCTTAGGAGAGTGGTACAATATGAGAGAGACCAGACAATCGGAGAAAAAGTGGACTTCCAATTTTTAATTTTTTTTAAACGCGTGGCTGCTAAATATGATTTGATTATCATCTTTAATTTGTTGTGTGTGTGTGTGTGTGTGACCAGCGTTTATTTCCATTATTTTTGAAGAAATTTTATGTCGAAAAGTTCAACTTTGAAAAAAGAAGAAGTGAAGTCGGTTCTGCGTATGACACTCACATTTATAAAAGAGAAGGGGTCACTTCCGAAATGAAACTTTCCAAAAAAATAAAGAGTTGAAAATACGTTGCAACAAGGGCGTGTTAAAAACGACCTCATCAAACTAAATACATGAATATAAAAGAAGAGGTACTTTAACTTCAATTTTTTAAATTGAAGTTAAAGTCAGTTCATTTTGCAAAAAATGAATAACTTTTTAACTTAATGGAAATACTGATCCCGACAATATATTAATAGAGAGATATGAGGACCGTCAAAAATGTCTACATTCTAGGCTGAAAATGTCGGAGAGTAAACGTGCCCTGAATAGCGCAGTTGGTAGCGCACTCTTCAAGTCCTGATGTCAGTGAATTTTGCAAAAAATGAAGAACTTCTTCACTTATTGTTAATGGAAACGTTGGTTGTGTGAATGCTTTTCTCGCAAAACCTTCAAAAACCCGCACATTTGGCGTTGGCGTTGTGAACGAAATTTTAATTTTTAAAAATTTTAATTTTTGATTCCAGAAAATCGTGGACGATAAATGCTCGGCAATTTTCGGCGATTTTGATAGAAGAACCGGAATTTCAGCGCTAAATCTACTACACAGGCGTATACATATTTTGGCCAAAAATCCTCCACGAGTTAGATAGAGATGGCTTCGATCGGCGTTTTGGGCGTTTATTTGGCGTTGATCGCGTTCTTCTACGAGCAAACGAACGGCTTCTGCAATGAGCCCGTGTTGAAGTATAGCATTTTGTAAGTTGTTTTTTTTTGTGTTTTTCAGCAGGAATTTACTCAATTTTTGGTGGGAATTAGCCGCTCAGTGGGAGTTAGTCCAATTCGTAATCAAGTTCGTCTAGAAAATGTAAAAAAAAGTTTTGAAATTCTGGGGGTAGGCCTAAAGTCAGAATTATTTGATGAAAAAAGTTTGAAAAAAATTGAAATTTTGAAGGTAAAGTAGGCCGGGGATAGTGGTTTTTTTTTATGAAGGCCTGTAACTCGCAGAGTTATTCGTTTCAGTTTTTTACGCTCTATTGAACAGATTGTTGTAAAATATCGCGGTTCCAACGGGAAGTCTAACCAAAATTTTAGTTTTGACCAGGGCACCCTAATTGGGTGGTGGAGGGTTACGTGCATTACGTAGTCAAGTAAAAAAAACAGGAAAAAGTTACCCAAAAATTTCTGACGCACACAAAAATTTTTGCGCAGTATTTTTTCGATTTTTAGAGCATTGAAAAATTTACGTTTTTTGGAGAATTTGTTACGCTGGTTCACGTTCGAAAAAGAACATTTTAATTTTTACCTAAAAGACAATTGGTCAATTAAGGTTGGGGAGGTGGAAATTTATCATAAATATATCAATTTTTTTAATTTTAAAAACTGCCTCAAATTTCTACGTATTGCGCTCCCCCCCCCCCAAAAAAAAACACGAAAGGCAGAAATTACGTGAAAAAAATTTAGCTAAATGACGTGAAAATTTTTGGGTTATGCGGAAAAAATTTTATTGGATAATTTGTTATGCTGGCCCGCGTGCAAAAAAACATTTAAAATACGCAAAAATTTTCGATTTTTCCAAAAAATAGGTTATGTTGACGGCCCGACCCGTGAGCAAAAAATAACATTTTAATTTGACATTTTTACATAAAATAAATAAAAATTAGTCAATTAAGGTGGAAATTTAGCATTGCCAGTGTTTCCAAGAAATATTAATTTTAGAAAGTAGTGGATTTTACTTTATCGAAAAAATAAAGTGGCGATATTAACCGCTCCACTTTCAATTAATCACCAGAAAATGTTTACTACAGTATTTTCGCTTGGTTTTTACAACAATTTTTAACATAATTTCCCTTTCTGTCTTTTTTTTCCCATTCTGTTTCCGTGCGTAAAGGCTGTGGCAAGTCACACAAGCACTCAGTCGAAAACGCAAATGGCCGTTATCTGTAAAAGTTTCCCACCATTTTCACGTCTTCGATAGATTTAAGTGAGACGCCGTGGCCAGCCACTTTTTGCGCCAGTCTTGCCAATAGAATTCCTAACGTTGCAAATGACCTGTGTATTATTTTTCCATATTTGAAAAATGATGTTGCTCATGCGCATTTTTCATACACCAACAGCGTGCAATTCAAGGGGCAAGACGACTTCGGAGATGTCTTGTTGTACGGCTTGACGGTAATCGAACAATTGCACCCACAAGAAAAACAAATTCCGAGCTTTAAGCAGCGCAGGTGCATTATGAAACTCAATACCGACACAATCACAGATGTACGATTGCTATGTAAAACAATTGTGCATGAACTTGCGCATATTTTACTGCGCTTTCGCGATCGTCTGCGCGTTAGTCATGGACCACTGTTTATGCACCAGCGCCGCGAAATTGCAAAGGTTTTCCTTGGTGAGGCGTTCGACCTTGATGGTTTTTCGAAGGACGCCCTGCCCATGTCTAATGCTTTTTTTGGTAGGGGGTTTGGGAAATTTATCATAAAATAAAAATAAAATGTTTTTCGTGATTCTCTCCCACATAAAAATAATGAATAATAATTTCAGAAAAAGCGTGCCGATCTTCGCGCTCGCCGCCCTCGTCCACAACGGCTTCACCACGCTCTTCGGCACCCATCAGAAGACGCACGTCGCCGGCCTCTTCTTCAGCGCTTGCGGCGATTTCGTGATCTCCACTCACGCCTACGGCTTGCCCATGTCCGCCATCCTCTTCGGCGTCGGCCACCTCATGTACATGGTGAGGGTTTATTATTTTATTCAACCCATTATGGTAAGTTTTTAGAATCTGATGACGAGGAAATGGGATATTTAACGGGGCCCATCGAGTAAATTTTTTTATAAAGGTGACTTTTTCTCTTGTGATTTTGAAATTGATTTTGTCTGGTTTTTAACACAAATTTTTTCTTTCAAAAAATGAAAAAATTGGAGAAATTCAATTGAAATAGTAGAGGGCTTCCCAAAATAATGCTCAATTCTCCCCACCCCCCCCCCCGCGAACGTCTGGAAGCTGCTCCCCGGAGAATCCTGATGATATTGAGGGCCACAGCATCTCACGCGAAAACAAAAGCTTTCAAAAAATCGGAAATTTTTCCCCATAGCGATAAGCGCTCGTCGAGAGCGTTCGTTCCTTGTTCAGTTTTGTTCGCCGACGTCTGGGAGCCACTGCTCCCTCCTCCTTCCATTCCGAAATCATTGATACTGGCTTTAACGACGAAAAAAAGAAAACTTCGTGTATTGTGATAGGATAATGTTTTTTTGCATTTTTTTCGGAAATGTGTTATTTTTCTTCAATTTACAAAAAAAAATATTCCGATTTTTTATTTGTAGTTTTGAGAATTTAATTTTTTTTAAATATACTTTTTATTGGTTTTTTATTTGTTGCGATACATTATTTTTTGTGGGCCGAGTTTCAACAAATTCGAAAAAATTGTTTTCGCTTTAATAAATTTTAGCAAAAAAAATTCTTGCAGGCGGGATACGCGCTACGCGTTCGGCGGCTGGCCGCCGAGTTGGTGGTGCCGAGTCTGGCGTTTCTGCTCTTCATGAACCACTTCTTCCTCATCCCCCGCCTCGCCCACCATCCCGCCTCCACGCTCATCCTCATCGCCTACTCGGTGGTTTTGTGCGCGGCGTTGGTGCTGTCCGGCTCGCTCTACATTCACGGCAACAACAAAACCCATCAGCCCAGGCACGCGGTTCGATTTTTTACCTAATTTTTCTTATTGGTTTGCGGATTTTTTTTTCGATTTAAATATCGTCTGGGCGCTAAATTGCCGAATTTTTTGTTGTTTCTCTCATTTTTACGTAATATTTTTCACATTTGTATGCGGACGAATGGCCACCGATTTCTTTACTGACCCTGCCGCTAGAGGCTACCTCGGAAATTTTTCCGGGGTAAGCGAAGAAAAAGTAGCAAGAGCTCATATTCTTTTTGCAAATATCGGGGCTGAAAATTATTGGGTTTTTTGTAGCGTTTTCTTTTCTTTGGCATTATAAAATTTAAAAAAAAGTTTGAAATTTTTCAAAAAAGTATTCAAAGCGTTTCTGCGTAGTTGAATTGACTCGATTTGTTTTAGAGCGACTTTTTGCGCTTCGTCGGCTACGGCTTCTTCTTCGTGTCGGACTCGCTGCTGCTGCTCGACCACGCGGGCACGCCACTACCCCATCCGGCCGTTCTCGTCCTCACCACCTACTACGCCGCCCAGTACTTCATTTTGTGGGGCGCTGTGGAGGCGAACGCGCCTGTCGCGCCCCTGCCGCGCAAGCATTCCGCCTCGAACGCGGCCGCCGGCGCTGCGCCGCCGGCGATCGCGTCGTCGTCGTGATGGACGATGGTGGAGAGCTAGAAAGAAGTGCGTCCGTTTGTGTGTATTTATAATATATTTGTATTTTAAAAAGTTAGAAAATGGCATTGCAAAAATTTGCTCAAAAACACGGCGAGAAAGAAAAAATGGCCAAGAGACGATCCGGGCGCAATTCGGCATTGTTGAGGGCAGCGGCTTATTTAGGGGGGGGGGACCCCCCACTAAGAAATTTTTTCTGGTTTTTTTAAGGAAATTGGTGGTAAAATTGAACTTTCTGGATCTTGTCCGCCTCATTCATTTACAAAATTTTTGTGTTCCCCCCCCCACCCATTTCCGAAAATTTTGATGTTTGCCACTGGTTCAGAGGAATTGAGAATTTTACACTTAATTTTGCGAATGACTGAAGAAGGATAAAAGAAGTTTTTACCTCAAATTTGCAGGAAAAGAAAATTTTAAATACAATTTTTTAATAAAAATCTGTTTCACTGGTTCAAAAATATTTTCAGAGGTTTTTTCTATAGTGGAAAGAAGGGTTATATACATTACACTTATGTGTATGACCCCCGCCCATAACTGGATTACATGTATATTGATTGTTTTGGCCTTAAGCTGCTGGTCAGAATTTGTTTGTTTTTAAGAAGATTTTAGAAAATATCTAACGATCTGTTATTTCGGGTCTGTTATTGCTTTGAGGTCATCGTATAGCCGTGATAAATGACAATGTCCGCAAATTCACCGGACGCTTTTCGTTGGCCATCCCAANTTCAGATTATTATTTTTTGCTAATTGTGTTAATTAACTCACCACTATGTATAAAATATTACAACCGGTAGCATTTATTATTCGATTGTTGAGCTTTTTTAATTAAAAAATAAGTGAAAATTATCAAAAAAGACAGCAACGTCGTTTTTGTTGTAAATTATAAGCTATTTGTTTTGCGAAAAATTTTTTTGTATCTTCTATAAATCGATGATTATTTGCGGATTTTTAAGTTTATTTCAATGTAGCTTTTTTGAGTTTTTAAAAATTATTATTGGAATATTCTTCAAAAGTGATACATACAAAAATCCATTTTTTGAAGTTATTGCGCCGCATTGAATTTTTCCCTAGTGCTTTAAAAAAAACACTAAGCCTGATGCGGGGCTCGAACCCGCGACAGCCAGATTAAGAGTCTGGTGCTCCACCGGCTGAGCTAACCGGGCACACGTGGGTGAATGAAGTAAATATATTAATATTTATTTTAAAGCAAGTTGAAATTTTTTCTGAAAAATTTTTTTGTAAAATTTGAATGTGTCATATGTACAGGAGCGGCGCATCCAGAGGATTTCAGAACAATGGGGCGGGGTCAACGAAAAGTTTTATATTACATTTTGTGAATATGTGTGGGAAGAGGGCAGTAATTTCAATTTTTACCTCCGATTTGCGTTAAAAAATCTCGATGGGGCGAAATGTGTTCTCCCCACCCCCGCCGTTACCTGAATACACTAAAGAGAAGAGTGATCTCATTCCATGCGGAATTGAATTCTGCGTCGCCGATCGGGCTTATTTAAAGTTTAGAAATCCCGCAAATTTATCGGTTCTTTAAATGGTAATATTGTGTACATATGCAAGCCGTCTAATGTTTCTTTTTCTCTGAATTGTAAATAATCACTATTAATAGCTTACGTTTTTGCGAGCTTTTTGTGCAGCGCTTCGATTTGAGTCGAAGCAAATGAGTCCGGGTGAATTTGTCGGTGGGTCTCGGGCTGAATGTAACCCTGACCTTCTGACCAGAGTTGGGCGGAAGTAAGAATTTTCAATTCGGAATTCCGAGTCTCAAAAACGGCGGGAATTCGGAATTTTTAAATATGAAAAAAATTCTGTCTTTTTTTCAGTGTTCTGCAAAGTGAGCAAAAAACTGATTTTTTGCTTTTTGACGAAATTCGGCGAAAAAACACAAAGTGAGCAAAAAAAGCTCATCGCGTGTTTTTCATTGAAAGATTCTTCGCAGGACCCAACATTTTTTGATTTTATTTCAAATTTCAAGTCATATTTTCAAATTTTTTCAAAAACTTTGCCAAGATTTTATGAAAAAATCAATTTCAACACACTGCAACACTGCTTTTTTTACACATTTTTTGATAATGAAAATTGATAGCGAAATAATTCATTCCTATAGGAAAGTTGGAGATTTTGATGTAAAAACGGTAATTTCTTGAAAATTTCATGGCTTCATTTTTGGAAAATTTATCGAAATTCTGCCCGTAATAGTGATTAATTCGTAATTCCGAAGCTCAATGTTCAGAATTCCGCCCAATCTTGTAGCTAATACCTTGGTCTAAGCCTTAAAAGCTCAGGCTCCGCGAGACTTGCCCACGTCGCCGAAGACGTACATCAGCCGGCGAGACGGCCGAATCATGCCTGATTCATTTTTTGCGGTCTTGAGTCAACGAAAACACTGCTTTTGTTTTCACCATGCATCCATCTACATGTTCAACTATACATGTTTACTCTACGATTAACTTTTCTCTCTCGAAAAAAATTTTTTTTTGTATAAAATTTTGTTGAATCGATTCTAATAATAATCTTGAGCAGCGGATTATTTTGATTGATTGTAAATGAACAATTTATTTGTTGGCGGCGAAAAAGTTTGATAATATACCCGGATTTGCCATTGCCATCATCATTTTCTTCGTTATTATTAATTATCCTTCATTTTTTTACGAATTGTTGGCCGATTTTCTCGTCGTTGAGAGAACAATTTTTTCGTAAATGTCAAAATGGATTTCTTTTTTGAACTTTATTCATGCGCATACATACATATATGTATTTATAACTAACTGTATGTACTGTACTTAATGTATTATTAGATTGCGGGATTTATATAAAGTTAAATACGGAATTAGTGTTCTCTCGTCACACAACAAAAAACAATTTCCAAAACAAAAAATAACTTTGAAAAAATAAATCTTCGATTTTTTGAATGAATGCGTAATATTGTACATACTGCATATACTGTACAAATGCGCAATACTTTATATAACGTACAATACTATGTACTACTGCGGTATTTTATGTAACTTTAAGAACCAGAGAAACCCCTATTAGTAGAAAAGACCCTATTAGTCGTTCTGCCTGATGAGCCAGCCAGCACACGGCATTCCCTGAACTGTCGTAGGCAAAGCATGCTGCCAGCCCTTCGGCTTCCTCGTGTTCTCCACTGAACTGACTGATCCGCTGTGTGAGATAAGCTCACTCGACGATACTTTTCTAAAAGGAACGCCCCTTATAAGTACGTGTTCGTTCACTTACGTGTACACAAATACATAAACGAAAAAACAACACACAA
>SAUE01003043.1:54912-80293 GCA_009724625.1 Deladenus siricidicola | reverse complement strand
TATATACAACATCAAAAAATTATAAAAATTTTTTGATGGCGAATTACGAGTTACAAAATTTAAGTCAAGTTACGAATTACGAGTACGAAAATAATTTTTCGTAATTACGCACAGCCCTGATTCGGATGTATGTAGGTATCATGAGAAACTTATTTCGTGTTTTAATTCTTTTACATATTTCTGAAAAATGTTGAAAAATTTATGCAAACTTTTTAGAAACTTTCAACGGATAAAGCGCAACGGCAATATTCATTAATGTGGCTACTCGCATCAAAGACTCCTTTATAATAATAATAATTTATTACGTCGTAGAAACGAACGCGAGAAAAAAATTAAGCAAACAACTAACAATAGTAGGCAGATAACATAAAATAGTGATTAGTATAATAATAATAATTTGTTACGTCGTACAAACGGACGCGAGAAAAAAAAACCAAAACGAACAACAGTAACGGTAATAGTTAGATAACATAAAATAAAGATAAGTAAACGGGATCTTCACTAGCGACAAAAATGGCATTAGGCTGGATGCTTTATGCAAAAGTGGCTATCAATTTTTAATTTATTAATTTTATGTCTGAAAATATTGACGGAGGTAGATTTTATATCTCGTTCTCTAGCCGTTCTCTAATGGGCAACGTTTTGAAGACGTAGTTCGACCAAAATTGCTATATTGGAGGTAGAAACATAAAAAATTTCGCTTGAAAATTTAAAATTCGCAAAATTTATTTTTCACATTTACAAAAATAAAAAAAGCAAAAACTTTTGGTTCCTTTTATAATAACTCCAGTTGAGATCCTTTAAATATTGACTCCTATTTTAACTTGGCTTTTTTGAATCGGCAAATTTTAAATCATTTTATTTTCACTCATTCCAAGTTCACAGCATTAAAAATTCCTGCAAACTTTCCACATAATACTGACTCGTTATTAAAAGCAAATACGTAAAAAAATAATATTCTATATTTTATTCGTAAAATATCCAACAAATAACAAAATTTACGAAAAGATGCACCTTCATCAACAAAAAAAAATTTAAAAGCAACCAACTCAGTTTTGGAAGATTTTTCCATTGGAGTCCCATTTCATATTCAAAATATTCAACCCACGTTCAAGTACAATACTTCAATTCGGAGATCAGGAGTGGCTCGGAAGTGTCAAAATATGTTTTTTATTCACCAAATTTTGAAAAACCGCATGGGGGACAAATGTGGAACAATAAACTACACAAATTCGTCAAAATTCGAGTATTTTTCTTCGAAAAGCAATGTTCAAGTTAAAAAAAATTAAAATTTCAACCCAGTAACATATCCCTGCAAATTTTCCAACACCAACTCATGCTCCGTTTTCGGTGGCGTAGCCGCCACATTCCCGTTGTTGTTGTTTGTCGACGGCGGCGCGGATGGAAGCGCGCCATTGGCAGCGGCGCTCGATGATGATTCCGCGATGGCTGGCAGACCGGGTGGTAGTGAGAGCGGAGCGCGGTTTTGTGTTTTCGTAACGAATCGCTCGCGTACAATCCTCGCCACTTCAAGAAATGCCTTGGACGCTGTGTCGACGCTGTTGTCTTCCAGTATGAGGTTAAACTCTTCGTTCAATATGTCCGAAAGCCATTCGATGAGATCATCTACTTCCAACTTGTTGGATTTGACGAGCAACTTCACTATCTCCTCACACAGCCTAAAACATATATATTAATGATGATAATTATGGTTAAAAATTAAGACACAATTTCTGAGAAAATCGAGCAATGGTGTCCATTAGAGGTTTTGGTCACCATCTCCGTTTATACACAAATGTTAGGCTAGTTGAGGGAAGCCGAATGCCGCAATCTCGGTCTCGAACCGACTTCTGGTTCGGGTATACTTTGATCCTACCGTAGAAGTCGGTTCGAGACAGGGATTGCGGCACTCGGCTTCCCTCAACTAGCCTAACATTTGTGTATAAAATGAAAAAAAATCGGAGATGGTGACCAAAACCCCTAATTGACGTTGAACCCAAATTTGCTCGATTCTCTCAGAAATTGTGTCTTAAAAATTGTCTGCGTCAAACACGACAAGACAACCGCCCAGGGCCAGAATTCGCCAAGGGAACAGGTAGTGCAGGAGACTAGCGTCTGTGTTCAATTTTGCCGGAAGACAAACATGATGGTTAAAAGGGTACTTTTATAATTTGTGGACACCCAAAATGTGATTTTTCCCAAGCGTACGAAACCATCCATTTTTTTGCAGTTTTGACTTTCGTTTTCAGCTTGCCAATTTTTCTGAATCGGTTGGCACAAAAATTATATATACAAGTACGGGCTAGCCGACGACACATTTGTGGTGTTGTCACATCAAGTTAAAAAAAGCTAATTATACCAATATAAACATATGTAGTATATTCTAATACATACCATTCGTTTTTCTCCGACGTTTCTGGTCCACCGGATTTCCTTGAAACAGCGATTTGATAGCCTGTCCACGCATCAACTACACACCGCACAAAATGTGATAAAATAGCTAGTGGGGAATTTAGCTGCGAAATCGGAGGCAGAATCCGCGGTTGGGGCCTGATTGCGGTGAGCGTAACGGGTTCGCCCGTCTCCGATTCGCTATCACTAGTATCCTCTGTACCCGACGAGTTTTGTTCATCAACCTCCATTGCTAAACTTTAATAAATGTTTTTATCTATATTATTAAAGGTTCCCAAACAATAGCTCAAATATGAAAAGTTTCAAGCCAAAACTTTAAATAATTTAATAAACGATAATGTTAAGATAATTCATTTTATTCACATACTCCAATCGAAAACAATAACAATTATAATAAAAACATTCTATTATTTACAAAGAGATGACTCCAACTTTTCTGCAAACCCTAAGCATCGGCTATCGTGCAGATAATCGCACATTATTTGCACGCCAATTGGAAGACCACTTGAAGCACTTTTCGACGCAGGAACCTGAAAAAGGGCGTAAATATACAAAAAAAGTTAACGGCAAAGGCAATATAATCCCGACCCAATCCTATTAAAACTGAACTAGGAAAATAATGTAAAGATCATTTTGTCTCAAAATTTTTTAATGAATGTTTTTAGGTTTTTTGGCACGTGAAATTCGAATTAAAAATGTTTTTTACAGATTTTCAATAATAAACATAAAAACATTTAAATTTGAATTCCCCGCGCCAAAAACCCAATAAATCATTAAAAAATTTTTTGGGGGAATGATCCAATATCACCGAATTTTATTTTTATTTTTCGGTTTTTTTTATTTATTTTTTGGTATTGCAATAAAAAAATCCGAAAAGATATTGTTTGAGAAAAATTTAACCTCTTATAAAAAAGAAGAGAATAAATAAAATAAATAAATAAACGAGAAATAAACAAAATAATAATAAAATATTTATTCCAAACTCACCGATATTGCGGGAAGGCCGGCCATATTCGCCGGTTGTGTGAAATAATCGTCGCGTCGTTGACGCTCACGGAAATTCAGACGGCAAACTTCCGAGAATAGCGGTGCGGTGTGTGAGGTGGTCGGGGTGAGGAGCGCGTCAACTTGCTGGAAAGCGGCGTCGAAATCGTTTTTTATGAGACGCCTTACTTTCGCCGCCTGATGATAATACTTCCCGCGATTTCTGGAAAATATTGGGTGAAAATTGTTTTAATACACAAAATTTAATAAAAAGAAGTAAAAGTATTGAATGTAAGGAAGTCCAAAAATTGAGTTTCAAAAAAGTCCATGTATTAAAATATCACACTGGAATTGACATTTGCGGAAAATTCATTAAATTTTTTACAAAAAAATAAAGTTAATAAATTTAAAAAAATCCTTTTTTTTCATCTTTCATTTCGTATGTGTGTGTTAAAATAAATGTTAAAATCGAGGCCCCGACATTTGCGTCCCGCTGAGGCCTTAGCCTAAGGCTGAGGCTTAGCCTAAGCCTAAGATTGAAGCTTAGCCTAAGCTTAAGACCGAGGCTTAGTTTAAAGCCTAAGGCAGCGTAAAAAAATTAATGAATTTTCCGCAAATGTCGGTTTTTGGTCTTGGCGCAAATGTCGGTTCCGCAAATGTCCACGGCGCAAATGTCGTTCCCCCCTCATTGACATTAATTAAAAAAAAATGAGTACACATAAAGATTAATTATTTTGTTATGAATTTTTAGTCCAAAAGTATCAAAATATGTTAGAATAAAATTTGATAATAAACTTAAAAATAAACAATACAAAAGATTATAAATATATAATAAAAATTTTTTAATGATTTTTATAAACATTTTGCCAACTACATATTACTGAAAAACGCACTCTTTAACGTTGAAGAAGTTTCCGGCAATAATTCTGCGCTTAACGCTATAATTCAACGCTGTAGTCCTACTTCGCGTTAACATTTCGTCGAATGATCGTCCCTCCCCTTCGCCATCATCCCGATAACCGAACCGAACACCATCGTACCTACAATGATGATATAAATATTTTAATTTAAAATAAACAAAAATTGAAAAATTTGAATTATAAGCATTGAAAAATTATAGATTTCGGTAAATTTTGAAATAATTTTTAGCAAAATCTTAATAAATTCATTTCAATTCACGGCATACCTTGCCATATTTGAGGCAATGTCGCTTTCGGCTAGAATATGGTAGCAGACAATGGAGTAATCGGTAAATGGCAGCGAGACTTCTTTCACGGTAAATCCCATAGACCTGAAATGTTCCGCAGCGTTGTCCCACGCCTCTTCGGCCTCGCGCGAAAGTAGTTCATTTCGATATTCCTAAAAATGAAATTATTATTTTTATTTTCACTAAATTAAAAATTTATTAGTAATCAATAATTTTGATCGATACTTAATTACATACTACCTTTGGTAATCCGATGACCATCTCAGAATTCGGCCGATCTTCTAAGGACTCAGACAAATTTGTTTCAATTGAGGTACTGTCCATATCATCCACACCTCTCATCAAATCTATAAAAGATTATAAACACTAAAAATCTTTCGGTTATTACTATTTTTCCAAACTCCGCAAATATAACTATACCATAGAAGTGCCGACAATCGGCCACCGAATTCGCAAAAATGGCCGGAACGTCGAAGGAGTTGGCTAGCGGTACGAGTCCATGACGCGAAAGAGTTCCGTATGAAGGTTTAAAGCCAAAAACGCCGTTGAACGCGGCCGGATTACGCGTAGATCCACCGGTATCCGAGCCGAGTGCCACGCGCGCCATCCCCAAAGCGACAGCCACCGCGCAACCGCCCGAAGAACCGCCGGCTAGACGCCAGTCTGAGTCGGAGGCGGTAAACTCATCCCCACCCTTGTTGGCAGCAGATTGATCAAAAGCATGAGAGAAATGCTTCACCGGCCCGAAATGGCTGTGCATACTCGTAGAACCCATAGCGAATTCGTCCATGTTTCCTTTGCCGATTAGACAACCACCTTATTTAGAAGAAGAATAATTTTATATTTAGAAAGTCTTAATCGTAAATTTGTTAGTCACGGAAAACAATTTTTCATCGAAATTTTTTATCAAAGCAAAAATTTATTAAAAATTATTTAATGTAAAATTACTCTTCAATATTATATCTTAGACGATTTTAGCTTAGATTAAAGATTACAAACCGTTTTTAAACAGTTTTTGTACGCAAGTGGCCGTATAAGGTGCAATATAATTTTCCAACATATGAGAAGCGCATGTTATATGAACATTTTCTACACTAAAACTAATGTAAAATTTAGCAAAAAAATGGATTTTCTAAGGAAAAAACCTACGAAAAACAATCTTTAACAACCACTGGAAAAGGCTGGACTTGCGCCGCAATTGCGTTTTCATATTGCTGTCTAGCCAGATCGAAGGTCTCCGTGATGAGCGCGTTCCCTGATCTGCAAACTATCGCTCGCTCAATAGCTTTCGCGACGCAGTTCGCTGCGCTCGCCGCCGGCTTTACCTGCATTCTACATATGAATAGATTAAAAAATTACCACGTTTAAATATATATTTGTTGTACGCGGCAAAGCCCATCTTGGCTAGATGGGGATGGAGCCGGTAAGGTAGCCAAATGCCTCATCAATTGAGNGGGGGGGGAGGTAAATGGGCATTAAAGAATTTTTGTTTTTAAGTAAATCGAAGGTAAAAATTGAAATTTTTGGTTGTTGCCCTCTTCTTGGACAAAATTTAGTGCAAAATTGTTGGTTATCTCCCCCACATTCTGAAATCCTTGGTACGCTAGTGACTTAAAAATATTAAGTCACACTTTTCATAATCATGTGTGTAGTGTAAAGGTACTACATTCACACCATTTTCTAATAATTAAACAAAAACTAAATAAAAACCAACAAACCGACGGTTCTTTAAAATTAAAAAACGATCAAAAATTCGTAATACGTTAAAAAATTGGAAATTAAATTAAAAAATTTTATTTTTAATATATTAAACAAAACAAATTGTTCTTTGTATAAAAAGATATGAAAATTAAGATACTAAAAAGGAAATTATAAGGCTTAAAATATATATAATGGCCTACAATTTAGAAAGAACTACAAACATTGTTTTCGTAAATTGACTATATTAAAAAATTATAAAATATCCTATGTATAAAATATACTAATTAAAGGCTGACTAATATTTTTTAGAAGTAAATACGCTTATGGTAATGAAATTTTAAAACATAACAAACCTATATAAAGCAAAGGTGTCAAAATAATCACCTTAAAAACTGGCAAGTATAAACAAAACTTTATATAATTTAAAAAATCAATAATTAAATATATGGAATATTAATATTAAATCAGCTTAAAAAACAAACTCAACCCAACAACCCGAAATTAATCGATTTGTTTGACGGACTTGGCGAGAATATCGAGCGCTAAATCGACGTGGCGTTTCTCGAAAATAAGTGAAGGTCTAAAGCGAACCGTCGCGTCGCCGCAGCCGCCGATGTGAAGACCGTTGGTGAGTGCCGCGCCCAGCAGTTTGTCGCGTGTGGCGGCGTCAGGCGCGTCGAATGCGCAAAGTGTGCCCATACCGCGAACGTTCTTCACCTACAAAACAAAAGCGCACCATTATAAAAAAATTGCTAAAACATTGAAAAAAGCTGATAAAGAAAAATCAAAATTCAAAACGCAAAAAGCAAGAAAAACTTTTTTTTTCTGTAAAAAAAGAAGTTGAGTATGCATTTCGTTCATTCAATATCGAAATAGTCGATTAACATAATGCAAACCTTATTCGGAAACGCCAACGCAAGACTCATTAGGCCGCTGTACAAGTCTTTACCCACTTCGCGCGTCTTTTCGACGAGTTGATCGCGCTTGATGATTTCGATCACTTTTTCCAAAACGACTAGCTTCGTCGGCTCTCCCATCCACGTGTTGAAAATTCGATATGGCTAACAAAAAAACCTTTACAAAAAATTATTGACTAAAAATTACGGGAAATTTATCAAATTCTATCAAAAAAATTTCTTCAAAATTACATTTTTTAATCAAATTCAAGATCTTTTTAGCTAAATATAATTAGCTAACTATTTCTTTACAATATTTTCAAAATCACCTCATTAATCCGCAGACTGTCCTTGTAGTAATAGCCGCCGATTAGCGTCTTCTTTGAAAAAGTGACTATATCCGGCGGTGTTGGTAAATTCCACTGTTCGTGTGCCCAAAATGTACCACTGGTTCCGCCTCCGGTTTGAACCTGAACTTATTATTTTATACCTTTAATAAAAAAAATAATTTTTTTCATAATTAATATATTATAAAAAAATAAATTTAAGTTCAAAACATCCACATCGGCATCGTAATTACGAAAAATGATTTTCGTAATCGTAATAACAGGCTAAAAATACTGTAATTTCGTATAATTGATTATCGAAATATTTAACAAAAAATTCAATTTTTTATGTATTTATGAAAAAGCGCTTTTTTCGAGAAAAACTGGAATTTTTTTTCAGAATTATTAAAATTTTAGCAAATTTTGTAATGAAATTTTTTCAGAAAAACCCAAAAATATCTACACCAAAAAACCGTAATTACCAACACATTTTCGTAATTAAGAGCTTAAAAACACTGTAATTTCGTAATTACGCCCAGCGCTGATCCACATCGCCCAATTCCAAGACCAACCTCATCCACAATAAACGTGATGTCGTTCTCGTGGCAAATTTTCTGCAGACCGTGGAAGAATTGCGGCGAGCCGTAAAAGTCGCCACCCTCGCTCTGAATCGGCTCGACAATGAGCGCGGCGACGTCGTTTTTGGCGCGCTTCCACTGATCGACGAGTTCGCGGACGTTCGCCAAGCAACTTTCGTCCTGCTTCAAATTGTACGTCTCGTTGTCGTGTAGGGGGTAGCGGTAGCGAGGAAATTTCGCAATAGGCCAATTGAACGCCGGAACGTCGACTTTATGGACGGCTTTAGAGCTTAAATTTTCGCAAATTTCAATAAATCTAATTTAAGACAACAAAAATCAAATTCTTAATAATTAATAATATTTTAATAATTTAATACATTTTTTACAATGTGCTTATCGCTTAACGTCAAAATAAATTCTTCTGGTATTTTAAATGTATTAAATTAAAAAACTGTATTTCAAGCAACGTATTCTTTATACGCATGTACATTTTTAAGTTATCTATTCTATTATCTAACAACTATCCATTCTGCAAATATCTAGTTAAAATTTTAAAATTGAGCAAACAAAAATATCTGTAGCACTATCCATCAAATCCAAAAGATTAAACTTCAAAGAAAAACTTTTTCCTCAACGCCAATGGATCTAAATCTATCATAAAAAACAAAACAAAAAATAAACCGAGTAACGCTGAGCATACACAGCGAACGGCCGTGAAAGGCGCCCTCGAAGCCGAGCACCGACAAGTTGGGCGTACCCGGCAACTTCTGCGACATGCAACTCTCCAGGTCCTCCTTCGTCGGCGATTTTCCGCCGCGTTTCTTCGTCTGGTAGTGGATGAAGGCGGTCTTGATGGCGTTCTCGTTGGCGGACGTGCCGCACAACATCGTCTGACAGTGGGTGAGACCGCGCGGCGCTACCTACGCGAAAAAACACGAAAAATACAGCGTGCTAGAAATAAAATCTCCAAAATAAATAATCTAACAAAAAATATATAATATTTAATAAATAAGCTAATTATTTATACATATACATTTTTTTATTTAAAAATACTATCAAAATCGAAAAATACAAAAAAAAACAAAGACAAACCGCAGTCAACGAATTTTTGATTAAATCCGCAAAATCCGTTCGTGGCCAAGAGCCAAGTGCGGGGCGACTGACAAGAGCGGTCTGAAAAATGGAAAATAAATATGCAAATTCGAAATGCAAATATGAAACAATTCTACCATCAATCTCGGATCCTTGGCCAACGCAATGAGTTCAGGATGATTGTAGCCAAGAGGAATTGAGGAAATTTGCATAAAAGGGTCGAGTAATTGATTTCCGTCAGCATCAACTAAGTAGTTGCCAAACGATTTCTCGTAGTCCACAAAAAATTTGACGGATGTGGTTTGCTAGAAATTAAAAAAATAATATTTAAAAAACTTTATTAATTTTTTTACTAATAAAAAATTTAAAAAAATAAAAAAAGTTAAAAATATGACACTTTTACATCGGAAATAAATAAGTATTAAAGCTTGTATAGTTTGGAACCCCCAAAACCATGTGCATTTTTTTCACACACATTTTTTTGATGAAATAAATTACATTTATCATTTGCGTCATTATTGTTCACTGAAATTATGCAAACTAAACATGCAAAAAAAGAAACAAAAGTTGTGCCGGATACAAAAAATTTTCATTTTTAATGAAGTTGTTTGTTGGCGTATTTTATCAAGACATTTTTGGCTCAATTTTCTCACACATAAGACTCGAAGGGAATTACATAGTTTAGGAGAGAGGCACCGAACTATATAAATATCTAAATAATTATAATTAAAATAAAATTTACATGAACTTTCTCCATCTGTTCCATTAGCGCTTTGGATTTTGATCCGGGAATAGCCGTCTTCACGGAGGGAGCGGTTGGCTCGGACGTCGCTATTTGACTGATGAAACGCACGTCTAAAACGTCAAAAAACTAAACACCAGAAAAAGGATAATTACTTAAAATTAAAAAATTAAATCATCAAGTAAAATTAAAATAACCTCCAAATTTCTTTCCAAGAAGATTACGTGCTAGTGAGGAATTGAATAAGCAAGGCATTCCAAATAAGCAAATATAATCAACTAGAATATAATAGGAAGTAAATTCAACTCAAAAGAATTTTTTATCGATAACCATTAATGCAAAAATTTTTATAATATAAAAGTTAAAAATTCCAAAATTTCGATGACAGTTTCCCAAGGCTTTCCCAAGAATTCTTTGATTTCTATAAAACGTTTTTCACGCAATTCGATTCGTTGCATTGAACACCACGCGATCATATCATTTTCTGATTGCATTCATAAATCACATTTTTTATCTACGTAAAATTTATTCTATTTAAAAAAGCACAATTTTGGCGGACTTGTGGCATTATTTTCTTTAAAAATTATTTATTTTCTGCAGAAAAAGCGACTGAATTTTATGAAAAAAAAGTAATTTTACGAAAAAATGGCTGGGTTTTATCTTCCAGTACTGCAGTCCGGAAAACTCAACAGTTCACACCTGTATTTTACAGACACCAGAGTCTTTATAAAATTTTCATTATTTTTTTCTGTTTACAGAATTATTGACAACTTTTATCAATGAATTACACGTCTCGTCACGGAGACTACATTCACTTTTTTTCTTGGTTTTTCCGATCTCTCTTCTCAACTTGTATCTAATAATATACTATCTAGTTCTGTTCTCGTTCTCTAGCCCGTTCTCTAATAGGCAACGTTTTCGAGACGTAGTTCGACTGAAATTGCTGTGTTGGAGGGTACAAAGTTTGTACTACAAACATCAAAAGAACCGGTAAATTTAGGATGATAAACCGGAGTGTAGGCGAAGAAGACAGGGTGGATGGAGGCCGAAAATTTCGCTCGGACTCGAAGGAATTCAGAGAGGCTAAGGAGGTGTTTCTGTTTATGAATAAGAACGTCCGAATTTCGCGTGACTTGAGAGCTCGCTGGTTTTTTGAACATTTGGATCGTCTCATCCGTCTTGATTTCGATGCAAACGAGCAGCAGCCGACAGTCTCGGTATCTTTTATAGACGTAGATAATAATACTTTATTATGGCATATAACAATGCGAAAAAATATACCACGAAATAACAACATGGGCACAACAATGCTTTTATTGTAAAAACTGGGAACTTCACATATTTTCAGAAAGAAAAGGATGTATCGGACACCTTCGGGGTTGCGGTCATGGGACTTGTACCGAAAACCGGACCGCCTTTGAAGGAAAATGAAAAATTGCGAATTGCCACCACCACGCATATCACCTATTTTTCCAAGTTTTATTGTTTGATTTTTATTCTCGACGTCTCTCCGTCTTGTTTTGTGTCGGTAGGTTTTCGCCTAGTGGATTGTTATAATATATTTTCGCAAGTTATTTTTTAAGGACGAATCCGGATGTGTGTTGTACACAAGACTGGTCGAAAGTGTCGCGAAATGTGTAAAAAATGTTACTAAAAAGGTATTCCTCACAATATTTTTTCATTTTTTAATATATTTTATCTTTGAGTTTAGTTTAAATTTGCGGGTAGCAACAATACGTTTATGCCTAGGATATACGCCACATTTTGTGCGTTTACGCCATTTCTATGCTTTCCGGAAAATTCGGTAAGTTATAGAACGAAAGCGAATTATTTGCTGAAAATATTGAAAATAAAAGTAAGAATTATGAAATTAAAAAATACTGAATAGGTCAAAAATATTTTGGGTAATCTATTTTTAATTTTTTGTGGATTTTATAGTCGGAATTATTAATTTTTGCGCTAAAAGGGGTCGAAATTGGAAAAAATGTCCTAAGCAGAATGTTTGGCATCTTGTTTTGAATTAATTCCGAAAATTTAAATAAGTTTGCAGACAAATTTTGCAAATAAATAAAAAAATTGCAAATTTTAAACTAAAAATTCGGAAATACCGTAAAAACGAATCGCCAAAAGTCGTACAGGGACTATTTCAGCATGTGCTACGCGCGCAAAAAAATAATAATTACGATTATAAAATATGGTGAAAAAAAATTACGATTATAAAATATTTTATTTTCATTAAGCATTCCGAACATTAATGTGTATCTGTGGGAAATAAGTTATTTAAATGTGTGGGGAATAGGTTATTTTTATGTTACCGAAGAAATCATTGAAGAAAAAAAAATTCATTAAAAATATTGAACATAAAAATATCATTCAATTAAAAATTTGAAATAAAAAACATGAAATTAAAAATGTTTATAAAAATATTGGAAAGATCAGAAATGTTTTGTGTAATTCATTTTTTGCGGATTTTTTTATTATTATTTTTTGCGAATTTAGTAATTATTTTTATTAGTAATTTATTTTTTAATTTTATTAGTAATTTATTTTTTTATGGTTGTGTATTGGTGGGAAGTGGGTGCTGTAATAATTATGGATATAGACTGGTCGTTTAGATTTTATTGCAAAGTGTATTGTTGGACGAGAACAATGTGAACAGTGTGGTTGAGTTTTTGTACAAGAGGATAAAGGTTTTCATCGACAAACTATGCATTTTTGCACAGCCACACATGAAGGAATGGAACAGGAAACGGCGGAAATTTCGTAAAACCAACGAGGACGACATCGTCAATTTATTCGAGGATTGTTCGATAAATTTCGACGACGCTGTACCGTCAAAACAACAGTAAGTTTTTTAATGACAAATTGAGTAACGAATTTTTTTATTTTTTTATAAACATTTTTTTATATTAAATATTTTTTAATTTATAATCGTAGAAAATTAATACACATTCAAATAATTTTAAAATTTCAAGATGCGAGTCCACGAACGTCCTCAGCCCGGACATGCTCGACGTCGATACGCACAAAAACTCCATGTCCGACCAGGGCTTCATTCAGCCGGATTGGGCGTTGATTTTCATGCTCCGAATGGGCTTAATGGGCGTTCAAATGTGTCTGGCCGACAACATTCAATCCAACATTATCATCGTCACCGACGGCGTTTGCGGCATTCCCGACACGCAGGCACTTCAGCACGTTTTGTCGCAAATGCGCTCATTTTCCATTTCGTGCTCTTTCATTCAGGTAATTAATTATTTATTGTTAGTTAGTTTTGTTGTGGTGAATTTCACGGTTTTATGTTATGTTTTATAGAACGTATACATTTATGCAATTAATTGCGCAAATTTTAAATTAAAAGCGGTTCATTAAAAAGTTATATTTTTAAGATATAATTTGTACTCAGTACTACCTTGAATTGTTACACAAACATTCGTGTAAAATAAAAGTTTTATTTTTTTTGTAATAACACTTAACTTTTCTAGCTACATCAAAGTCTACGTGGACCAACGTTGGGTCACGTCGGCTTTCCCGAGTTATTTCACTTTTTATCGACGGCAACTTTTGGCTCATTTCTTACGGAAAACCAACTCGACGAAGATTCACCTCCATCTACTTACAGTATATTCCATCGCTCATTTCTGGCTTGGAGTTTCCAGAGGGCCTTGGTCCGTAACAGTTCTCTTCCCGACCTCATTCCCAAAGGCCTACGAACGACGTATGCTATCTTTAAATAATTTTTAATTTTATTTTTAGCGTTTTCATTTAATTAGCTTATATATGTATTTTTATTGGTTATAAATTTTTTAAAATTTATTATACATAGTGGCGTCGCCAGGATTTATCCTCTATGAGGGGGGCGGGATTTCAAAGTTTTAAGTCGGTCACTTTTGGTCGGGGGACAAGACTCCGTATGTTCTTGGAACGCTCTCGACAAATTCTTTGTTTGGGTATATCAACGTTTTTAAATAAATTATTTTTGGCTTTGCCGCCAAAATTACCTTATTCCTTTCTACTCCCTTGACGACTGCACACATTTTACTCTTCAGTCACGTTCGAAATCGACGAATGTCTCGCGTGTATGAGACAACGCTGTGTCGTTTATTGTATGTTCGGTTGCGCGAGGGCTATACGATTAAGCACGTCGACATTCAGCGACGATGCGAGGAATCGGAGACAATTGTGGTGAAACTGTGTTTGGTGTGGAAGCCGCAAATTTTCATCGAATATATCATCAACGCACCATGGAAGAGCAATCCTCAGAGAAAGTTGGTGTATCTTCACATTTTACATTTATTTATTTACACATATATTTAATTTTTAATTATTTGTAATGTTTTTTTAATTAATTACATGCATTTAAGATGTAAAATTCATGTTGACGTGTTTGTGGATGCAATCGCCAACTCGACGATCGAAATGTTGAGCGATTTTCAAGAGTCCGACTCCATAAAATCAGTCATTCTCAGGTAGAACGTTCTGCTTTTTGATGTTCTAAAAATTTTTATTTAAATTTTTCTGATATTTCAGTTTAAATGATGCGGATTGTTTAATGCTTCACTTACATTTATTCAACTGTGATTTCCACTATTATCACTTGCCGAAAGAATTCGACGAATATATTCCATTTTTTGAGTATCGCAAAAATTTTCAAAGGCCTATCCTAAATCAAAGATATGAGTAAGGAATTTTTCCAAATTATTTTAGCTTTTTTTAAATTTTTTTGTATGAACGTTGTAATATGTATTTTTAGATCTTTTGTATTTCTATCAGAGTGTTTTGTTGTGCGCTTTTTTTTCAACATTAAAATTTTTTTAGTGAAATGTTTAATTTTGCAGGAATCTTAAAAATTCAAAATTTATTTCGTTTTGGCAGCCATTGTGTGTTTTGGATGAACGAATTTGGTAAGAATATTTTCAGCGCTTTTGTCTTTACTATTACGAGTTATTCGATTTGAGGCAGAAATGGGCACACACGCACACCATACGAATTATCTTGAATCACGATCTGCCACTTCCCGACAAAATTTTCACACCGTCTAGAAATAAGGGCCGTTTTGCGGGAATATTCTCGGAAGAGGCGTTTCAAGCGCTACACCGTGCGCTCAAGGAGTCCAGCACGTTTACGTTGGTGAAGGAGCAGTCATATGTCAGCCTGATATATGAGTGCGTTGCTTAAATTTTTATTCAGTTTAAATTATTTAATCTTTACATTTTAGCAATGACGGCGAGGAACGGGTACCGAAATATTTCTACATAGTCAAGACGTCTATCGACATGCCTTTCGTTATTTTAAAAGTTGCTTTTCTTGGCGGAGTACCTGGTCCTATACGAAAAAAGGTAATCAAAATGCGTTAGATAATTTTAATAATTGTGTGTTTAGATTGTTGACGATTTGAAATCTGAACTACAAAAATTAAAGATCTCTCGAGAAAATTTGTATGCAAAATCTGCTGATGCGACTTCATCTTCGCCTCCGAATTACAATTCCGCCTTTTGTCAATCATTTGCTGAAAACTGGGTATGCGAAATAGAGTTTACAATTAGTCAGTGGCGTTCAAAAAATACTATTAACCACTAAACAGAACTATGAGCCTTTAAAAATTTTTGGCGTTCTACTATTTCTGGGCCACCTAGTAGTAAAATTTTTGTACAATAGTCTATATGACTTTTTATAGGGTATGATTTTTTTTTCTTTTGTGAATTATCTGATTTTATGATTATCTTGCTTAATTTTAGAGGGCAGATGTTCTGTTTATTGTCAGAAAGCCATTGGAACGTATTCTCATTAAGTACCGACGACTGCCTCGAATTTTACACCAGCTTGTGCGGTTGGAGAGGTCGGAAAAGCTACGCGAAAATAAAGAGATGATATTGCATAATGCCATTGCGAAGTATCTTTCTTGTCGGTAAGTGAACTTTTTTGTCCGTAACTGAACTTAAACATTTTTCTTCGATTTTGTATATTAAACAAAAAAATTAGGCGTCAAATTTGGCACTTACGTGGAGTGTTTTTGAAGAATGTGGCATTATCGAACGATTGTCTCGAATTTATACTACAAACACTAATGAGGTAAGTGGAGACCCATATCTATTTATCTTTTAATTTTTAAGAATTTGCAAGTTGACTTGGTATACCCTCTTCTTTAACTTTTCCAGAAAGCAGGGTGGTCGTAGAAACATAGGAAGAAATGCAATAGAAACTAAGTGGGCGTATAGTTAAAGGGAATTTGCAGTTGTATACTGTACCTTGCATACTTTTACAAATGATGAATTGAGGTGAGAAGGAAGAGTTTTTAAAGTTTGTCTTCATTAAAAGTTCAAAAGAACAATTACTGGTATAATCATAATTTTTTCTAAAAATTCTGACTTTTTTCTCTGCTTTTTGCTCTTTATTTTCGATTACATAATTTATCTTCAAAATAGACGGCGCTTGAACCAGGGATTTCATATTACTTACGGGAAAAATGCTGTTGTGAATTTGGTTCGACAGCGTAACGTGAATGAAACGATCTCTGGCAATGTTCGCGTCGAACAATGCGTTCTGTTCGGTCCAACGCTTGTTGAAGAGCCATTTATGGGCAAAAATGCTATCAAGAAATCAAGGTACTAACTATCAATTCAATTTGTTATTTGACGTAAATTTTGCTTCTAAATTTTTATTATTATATTTACATTGGAGTTTGCTTAAAACCAGCGTTTAACTCAAGTTTAACGTGTGAAACGAACATAGTTTATGACATACTTTCCAATTGGCCATACTTTAGAAAGCATTCCTTGAATGTGGAAGAGGAGAGAGCAGAAAAATTTACAACACTTGATTCCAACGAAAGTGTATTGGCAGCGCCATGGACTCAAATCGTCACCGAAGTTTGGACTGAGCCAAGAGATCACGTCAAGACGGTCTCGGAACGCGACCCGGCGGCTGAGGTACGTATTTTCTAACAGTAATTTTGTACTTTTTTTGAAAATTTGAAAAGCCAAAGAAGTTTTGATGAAAGTATGGTTGAGTTCGCAAATCTATTTTCACTAATCATGTGAGTCTTGGACTGTATTATCTTCAATTATATTTATCTTAAATTTAAATTTTTGCATCTAACATGCCAAAGAACTTTACATTTGTTCATTCTTTTCCTTCTTTACGACGAACGAAATAATAGTTTATTATCTCCCAAATTATTCATTTTTGCCACTTTTTGAAAATCTGTCTATTATTATTAGCATAAAATTTTCGGCCGTTGAAATTTATAATTTATGGCTGAGAATATAGGCCGATCGGAGGGCTTAGAATATTTTTTTACATTCACAAATTACATATAAAATGCGTTAAAGACGGTTAAACGACGAAAATAATGATGGTCATTTTCTCATACAATTTTAATCAGTTTTGAAACAAAGGATACGTCAAAAAGCAGAATGTTGGGTGGGCAGTGCGCATCAAGACCTGCTCCAAAAATAAATGAAGTTTTTTGGCGTTGAAATTTTTGATTTTTTAAAAGTTTTTCAAATTTCAAAAATAGGAAGTTTTGGTTCAAAAAAAATTCCAAAATTGAAGTTTTTTTGTAAAATTAACTTTAATCGAAAGAACTTTCTGTATCAAAATTTGGATTTTTTGTTCCACCTTTTCTTTTAATTTTTGAAATTGATTCAGATTTTTTTTTGGGAACTTTTAAACCAAAAAACTAGAAAAATCCCAATTGTATGTGCACGCTTGTAGATTTTGATCTTGCTGTTCTCTGTTTAATGAACTTATTGCTTTCGTCCGCAAGTTGGTTTTTATGTTTGTACAATATTATGACAGTTAAACACTGATATTTTCGAACTTAACTGTACGATTTTAAATAATTTAAACTTTGTTTTTACCAATATAATGAACATAACATGAAAAATGAAAAGTACTGTCTACATTTTCTGCGTTTAGCGATTGTTGTTCTTCCGTTACGCTGTTACGATTTTTGTTCAAATTTGGAATATTTTGTTTAATTACTTTTATTTTATTTTTTGTGAGTACTGTTTTTAACATCTTGATTTTTTGCTAAAAGCGAAACCAGGTTAAAAGCAAATGAAATACCAAATACTGAAAAAAACTAATAAAATGTATGGATGTAAAAATACGATTTAAAATGTTAGTTGTATGTTTGCTTGGAATTTTTTCATGGGTAGTGGATAGTTTGCTTAGGAGCCGAAAACAAAACGCTTCTTGCCCAAATGAATATAATAAAAAATAGTGAATCCATATTTACTCTGACGCTAATCCGGACAATCCTGGTCTCACATGTATTTTTAGCGCAAAACAGTTAGCTTTTTGAAGTAATATTAAAAATTATGTATCGTTAATGTGTATTATTTGCGTTGCTTTTCTCTCGTTCTCTACGTTTTCATGCGCTCACGCCGCTCTCCCGATTTTGGAATGATTTAATTTTTGTTCAATTTACCATTTAGTTATGTATGCATATATGGACATAAAATTTAAAAAAGTAAAAGCGAGCAAATGAACAAAACGCAAATGATGATTGTGTGAGAGATGCAGAGAAATGAATTTCAGCATTCTAATCGGCAGGGAATAATAATAGTAATGTTGATTGAAATAGCAACGCTTGATTTGGTCGGCTTCGTCGGGCGGTGGTCGGTCGGCGTTTTTCATGTTTGCTTTGTTTGAGGGGGGTGGATCGTCGTATGGTGTCGTCGTCGCATGGCCATCTTTCGTTTTTCTTTTTCCTGCATTTACAATCACTCATTATAAATGGTTTGACGATGGGTGGAAGGAAGGCGCAGCAGCGGTAACAGAAAAAGCAATCCTTGAAAATATATTCACCGTTATACATAATTTTGTATTGCTTCTTTGCGTTGTGTGGAATGGTTGGCCGTTTCGTTTTGTGACCGTGCTCGTCTCTTTCTAGACTCGTTTAGGAAATAATAGTCGTCGCGGTAGTAATAAAGTAAAAGTAATGCTCTGGAATTTTTGATTTTAAATTCAGAATTTTCAATATTGTATTCATTATTTTTTTACTACCTATCACTGCAAAAAAGTCCCTTTCTCAAATATTTTTGCTCTAAGCGTACGTATTTATTATTAATAATAAATAAATGGAATGTTAACGCTGAGCATTTCATGAAAAGTTAGAAGATTGTTATTTATTATTCATTGCTATAAAACGGTAATACCGTTCACTACTATTCTGAAATTATTTTTAAGGGTTTTTTCATCTATCGTAAATTCCATATTGGTATTGAATCAAATTGTATTGTACCGATTCAAAACAAAATTATTGCCTGCGGTGAGGTGTTGTTTTTGCAATGTCAATTTGCTTTTCGAGTTGTTATTCAAGCAATGAAAAGCTGTAATACTGTTTTTCATATATTTGTTGTTTACGTTTTTGTGTAAACACTTTAATATAAAAGCAATGAAAAATTTTCAATCTGATATATTTCTGGCTATTCTTCGTGGATCAATCTATCGAATAATGTAGTATTTCATTCGCGAAATCCGACGAGCCTCTAGTATTCACCGAGACCATTTCATTACAATACTTCAATTAATGTAGACAAAACTCCTGTATTTTAATTTTTAACTTACCCATCTTTGGCGACGATTTACGCCTATTTTTTGACGAATTGATAAAAAATGATAGCAACATTAGAAATTGATAGCGCCGAGTGCAAATCAATCTTTTTTTCTATACTAATTTGACTCTAAATTGTTTACTTATATTTGCAAAAAATGAAGTATAACATCACACAACATAATGCAGAGTTCTTGTATTTATCATATAAATTCTATTCATGCATCTAAAATGCTAGCAAATACCAGTTTGACTATTTACATTAATGAAAAGTTAACGGTCTTTGGGTAGAAGTTCAAGTGGAGAAGAGAATCGCACTGAGAAACAGCAAGTGAGATTCTGTTTCTCCATTTGCATTATACCATAGACTTTCGTCGAAACTTCATTGGCTTTTAAAATGTGGCTGTAAAATTTAATTAATTTTAGCATTAAATTTCCTTTAACTTTGTTATAGTTATTGGAAGAGAATGGGATTGTAATTCGAGTGTTGTTCACTTTTGAACAGTGGCAGAACGCGTGTACTTCACGAGTATGGGTAGAAAAGCCTTTGTTTTATGTGGACGGAAAATCGAATGAAAATGTTGATGAAGTGATCGCACATCAGAATACGTCACCAGCCGTGGATTGCATTTTTAATGCATTCAGTTTAAAAGAATTGTTGGAGCAAGCCAACGAAAAGGAGGTTATGTTCCTGCCGGCTTTGGGATTCTGTAAGCATTTTTATCAATGGTTGAGGATAACACTTTATCTTCATGGAAAAATTGCTTCGGAATTAGTTCGTCTTATTTTTTTGGTAGTTCATTGTCAAAAAAAAACAAAAAAAAACAACAAAGTTTATTTCCGAATGAAAATGTCGATGGCTGTAAACTGAAATATTAAATTTTGAAAAGTTTGACGATTCCGCAAAAATTCATTATCCTCTGGTATGTCAATGGTATGAAAATGAAATTTTTTGAAGGTTTCAATCTGATAATTGACCGCTTAAAATTTGAATTAACAGAAAGTCGGAAAATCATAAAAATGACTTCCAAAAATTTGCAAAACAAAAATAACTAATATAATTTGCTAATAAAATCTGCATAACTCCTTTAATTAAAATATTTAAGGATAAATGATTTCAGCTAACTTATGATGTGGCTCTAGCCTCTTTTTTGGTTCTTCCTTTTTAAGGAACCTTTTTTGAAAGATTTCATGTCTGGAAATAAATAAATATGTTTCAGAAATTTTCCATTATGGACATTTTTCAAGGATTTGCCGAAAATTTTCACAACTAAGCAGGCGGAAACTTCTAAATTTGCAAATTTATTCAACTTTTTGATATCCTTCGTATAAAAAATTTCTTATTTGATCTCAACACTACCTCTAATGGCCTGCAAATTTGTTAGTGTCAAAAACTTTTGACACGGGTGGTTTTTTAGATACGAATTGGGAAAATGTTAAAACTGAAAATCTTTCAAACTTTTACAGTTAAATAATATTATTTAACATTGAAATACAATTTGCCTAATGCATATTCTTGAAGTTGGGATAATGATATTTATGAACGCTAGCAATAATTTAGCAGGTGGCGATCCGCATAGCGTCACACGATTGTCTATGCTATTGAGCAAGCTTCAAAAGGATTTAGCTGATAGTTATGATGCATGTGTTGAAGTCTCGGAGGAATGCATTCCTCAGTGTATAGTGCAAGCTATGTGCCATCATTTTGCGTCCGAGGAATTTTGCAACAACGAAGCCAACACACCAGGAAATCCAAACTCACCAACCTCGAAACCGGTGGATATTCCCGAACTAGTGAGCATAATCGAACAGAAGGTTATTAAAAAGTACTAGTGAAATAACGTTGAGAAAAAAGATTTTGATCTTTTTTTTGAAAACGTCACATTACATTCTATTCAAATTATTCTAAAAATGAACGTAGACAATTTTGAATTTCATGTGATTCATTTAATTAATTTTGAAGAATATTCAGGGAAATGTCGATACTGCTGCGCTAAAATTTCCTTTGTCGCCAACTGCTACACAGAATCCTGCGACAAGCTTGCAGTTGAGTTCGCCGACTGTACGACGTTCATCCGTTTCGCCGCCACCGTCCAGTAACTCTTCGTCGTCTTTTCCTTTCGAGACGCCGGCTGCATGCTCGCCGAACTTGTCCGGCTCACGTCAGAATGTGACTGTGGGTTTCCAAAACACATCGAATTCTAATCGATGTCGTTTTGTGTATAAGGATGTGGAGCAGGAGTTGGATACGAAGTCACCGCAATTTTATCCGGAAAATTTTAGTCATTCCTCATACCTAGAAACGCTATGTGAACACAGATCTACGTCCGTGCCGCTGCTATTAACGGCTGAAAAGAATTTGAATGCCGGTCTCTCTGATGATGTGAACAGCAGCAGTTTTCTACCACCATCTATTGCCTTTTCGGGGGGAATTTGTGGTCATGATTCGAATCAAGTGTCAGCCTTTAATCCTGTGCCTAGAAAATCAACTTCCAGAGCACCCGTACAGCACTGGGAATTACCGATGGGAAAACTGCGCCCGACGACGACGACACCGTTTCTCACTCCCAATAAATCGATCAGCAATGTAACCGTGAATGAGAGCGGCTCTAATCAAACGGATGGATGCAATACCATTTCCCAGGAGACTTTTGTTTCCGTGAAAAAGAAACACTCGGTGTCGGCGTTCAGCAACGATGAGTTATCGAGTAATACGCAAGTATCAATACAAGTTCCACCGACAAAAAAATATTCTGCGCCGCCGGTCTCTACGAAATGTCATCATAAACAAAAGAAAGGACATGGAATCGACCGTCGAAGCGTTCATATTGAAACCGCGGACGAATTGAGTGAAACCGACGAAAAATGTTGTTCATTGAAATTGTTTGCAAAGCGTTTGAACAATTACCGTCTCATATTTTTAATGGTACCAAAGGATGTCAAGGCAATTCAAATAATTGCGCCATTGTCGCTTAAGCACAACATGTTTCCCGTATTCGTATTCCACTGCGATAAGGCGAGAGTAGCCCAAAATCTTTCAACACCGGATTGGGATTATACGAAGTGGGGGAATGTCAACGATGTGCTCGTGGATAGTTTTTGTCGAAAAGCAGAAACGAGTACGTTAGCGCATTTGCAGCAACAGATCAATCGTCGCAGCAAACGCGAAGAGCGCAAAGCGAATAATATTGGTACTCCACTGGAATTCTTTTTTGCAAACGCAGCATCGTCGGCGGACGGAAATTCTGAGTTGATTTCGGATCGAGAAGAGCCCGTCCATACAACCTTTGATCTGGCCAACTATTGTGAGTTGGTGTTCGAGGAATATATTTACACAAAATGTTATATCGCCACAGTGTATTCGTGTCTGGGACAGGAAATATTTGTTCCGCCGTTTGTGTTGCACGAAGTGATGGACTACCGGTGTGAACATATCCGAGTGGAAATAGGATCGATTAACGAAATACTCAGCGATACATGCATTCACATGAAACGCGGTCGCAATTCTCAGCGAGTAGGCCGGCGAGCGAGCGGGGCCTCGAAATATCAACGACGGAAGTCACAAAAATTATTCTCATCTTCATCTTCGTCAAGTACGTCAACATCCTCGGCCTTGCCGTCTGAAGAAGACGATCAAACAAATTTTGATGAATTAATGGCTAATCGCACGACACTCTCCGCTGCCGACTTTAAGGGTAACAAGCGCATTGAAGTATTGTTTAAAGAGAATGGTGAATGCCAATGGGAAAGTGATAATGATAGCGAAAAACGTTCGGACTCCGACGGTAGTGCTGATATTTGTGAGGATGAGCTCAGCGATTTTCGACAGTCGTTTGATGATTTGTTAAAGCAACATTCGTTTATCAAAGTACCAGGTCTAAACGATTACTTCTTTTATTGGCCACAACCGATTAATTTACTTAATCCGTATAAAATGCTTGATCGAATGGCTGAAGGTGTTTTATTTTTATTTTGAGAATTAAGCATTATGAAATTATTTTTTTATAAAATTATTTCGTAGAAATAGATAACAATAATTCCTTGTTACTTTTAGCGTTTGGCACCAGTATATTAGCTACAGGTTTTGAGAACAGTAGTTCGCAAGGCAAACACTTCCCGCATTGTAACTATGTAAGGGATTCGAGTAGACGAACGTCCGCGTCGATTTCGTCACTGTCAAAGCGACGTGATGGCGCAAGAAATTCCGATCAAAACGATTATTTGGACTCGGGTAACTATAATAATACATACTGTGAAATGTCACTCGAATTTATTAATTTCTGCTCGAATTTATTAATTTCCAATAATATTTTCAAGTAACCTTTGCTCACCATGGCTCAAACGAGTCGTCGGACGTCGGCGAATACTACGAGGGCATCGACGAGATTGCGGAGAGCGAAAAAAGCAGCTTACCTGACGAGTTGTCCGGCACAAACAACTGGCCACTATTCATTCAATTTTCGGCGTCCGTCTACGTGGATGGTCAAGTGTACTCGTTTTCCATCGAATTTATTCCGAATTGCTTAAAGGATATCTTTAAAAAGTGCTCATCTTTGCTGCAGGGAAATCAATTGGGTTTGTTTTGATTTTGTTGTGGCAAATGCATAAGCTACTTTTTGAGGTATTTGTTTTATCGAATTTCTACACAAAGAAAAGAAACATTTGACTATATGTATAAGAAATTAAACAAAAGATTTATAATAATAAAATGATTCAAAACTGAAAGGGATTTTTTGCAAAGTTTTTTCAATTACAGTGGATCTATCAAACATTGAAGTGAACATCGATATGTACGTTTTTACTTGGCCACTGCCCTCTCAATGTCCCTACCAGGAGAGCGGACAGTTTTTCGACGGAAACGCGACAACAATGTCCTATAACATTGGCGGTGGCCGGGGTAACGGCGGCAACGCCGAAAGCTATGACTCCTCAATGGGATCGTCCGACTTTTTGGGGCAGCCGCCACAAAAATCTTTTCCATTTACGCAGGCATTGAATCGACATTCGATTATTCACGAAGACGACTTTGACGACGAGAATGACGATATTTTTGAACAACCAGTGGAGATTCTTCGTCAAATACCCGTTCATGTTGGTTTTTTACATACAGTTGCGGACAAAACATAGGCAAAATTTTTTGCTTTTTCTTTCAACTCAATTTTTTTGCATACTGTAACAGTCGCATGAAAAAACGTGATATGCCATCGGATAGAGAATTTAATTTGCTACAACACTAGCCTATTCACGTCTCAAAATATTTTCACTGATCGCACATAATTATTGATTAAACAAAATCACTCAAAAATTTTATCGGACAAAACATAGGCAAAAAAATTTTTTTACAGTTTAAAGCTATTAAAAATTAATTTTTAGTTTTCACTTATGTTTGTTTTTATTTGTACTATTGTTTTAAACCAAAAACATGGCTCCCCCGTGTGTTGACCATGGAATGGAAAGCTTGATCGTTCGACTGAGGGATAACGAGAAATCGACATGGACGGACATCGCAAATCACGCGAAGCTGAACCCAGGGACGTGTTTGAAAATCTACGGGCGCGTGAAAAGTCCAAAAACGCTAAATAAAGGTGGAAGACCTCGAAAAACGGATGAAAGGTATATTTACCGTATGTTTGGGGTCGTTATCATGCATGAACATCCAGCCTTCCGGCATGTTCTGCATCGCGTATGCCAACACAACGATCTTAAGGATTTCACGGTACTGAATTTGATCCATCTTATCGTGAACACGATGAAGCGGACCAACGCTATGCCATGAAAATAATCCCTAAATCATTATACTACCTTCTCCGAACTTGACGGTCGGTACCGTATACTTCGGGTCGTATCTGTGATTTTTAGGTCGACGAATATAACTTTTCCC